>AVPN01000519.1:0-26613 GCA_000695325.1 Pleurobrachia bachei | reverse complement strand
CTGCTATACTACGTCTATAGTGTGTCTATAGTGCGTCTATAGTGCACTTTTTGGGGTGGCTAGTGCTGCTATAATGCGGCTATACTGCTTCGCGTTTATAAAAATGCGTCTATACTGCGTCTATACTGCGTCTATACTACGTCTATAATGCCTCGGCAACGCGTCGGTACTGCGTCTATAGTGCAAAGCCCGCAAATCGCAAATTGCCGTTCTAACCCTCCGAAACACAGTCTAACTATAGTCAACCTGGAATACTTTTCCATGTTGATAGTCACCCAATAGTATTATCCCATATAATAACCACATTATATTGACCATGATATAAGCCACCCCAATGTTTTATCTCTCTCTAAAAACCCACAATGATTGTTTATAATAATGTTATTACGCCATATATAAGCCATATCCTAATTTTAACTACCATCCTATCCCCATAGCAATCCCATAATGATAGCCATCCTAATTTTAACTAGTAACTACCATCCTATCCCCATAGCAATCCCATAATGATAGCCATCATAATTTTAACTACCATCCTATCCCTATAGCAACCCCATAATGATAGCCATCCTGATTTTAACTACCATTCTATCCCCATAGCAACCCCATAATGATAGCCATCCTAATTTTAACTACCATCCTATCCCCATAGCAACCACATAATGATAGCCATCCTAATTTTAACTACCATCCTATCCCCATAGCAACCACATAATGATAGCCATCCTAATTTTAACTACCATCCTATCCCCATAGCAACCACATAATGATAGCCATCCTAATTTTAACTACCATCCTATCCCCATAGCAACCACATAATGATAGCCATCCTAATTTTAACTACCATCCTATCCCCATAGCAACCACATAATGATAGCCATCCTAATTTTAACTACCATCCTATCCCCATAGCAACCACATAATGATAGCCATCCTAATTTTAACTACCATCCTATCCCCATAGCAACCACATAATGATAGCCATCCTAATTTTAACTACCATCCTATCCCCATAGCAACCACATAATGATAGCCATCCTAATTTTAACTACCATCCTATCCCCATAGCAACCCCATAATGAGAGCCATCCTAATTTTAACTACCATCCTATCCCCATAGCAACCCCATAATGAGAGCCATCCTAATTTTAACTACCATCCTATCCCCATAGCAACCCCATAATGAGAGCCATCCTAATTTTAACTACCATCCTATCCCCATAGCAACCCCATAATGAGAGCCATCCTAATTTTAACTACCATCCTATCCCCATAGCAACCCCATAATGAGAGCCATCCTAATTTTAACTACCATCCTATCCCCATAGCAACCCCATAATGAGAGCCATCCTAATTTTAACTACCATCCTATCCCCATAGCAACCCCATAATGAGAGCCATCCTAATTTTAACTACCATCCTATCCCCATAGCAACCCCATAATGATAGCCATCCTAATTTTAACTACCATCCTATCCCCATAGCAACCACATAATGATAGCCATCCTAATTTTAACTACCATCCTATCCCCATAGCAACCACATAATGATAGCCATCCTAATTTTAACTACCATCCTATCCCCATAGCAACCACATAATGATAGCCATCCTAATTTTAACTACCATCCTATCCCCATAGCAACCACATAATGATAGCCATCCTAATTTTAACTACCATCCTATCCCCATAGCAACCACATAATGATAGCCATCCTAATTTTAACTACCATCCTATCCCCATAGCAACCACATAATGATAGCCATCCTAATTTTAACTACCATCCTATCCCCATAGCAACCACATAATGATAGCCATCCTAATTTTAACTACCATCCTATCCCCATAGCAACCACATAATGATAGCCATCCTAATTTTAACTACCATCCTATCCCCATAGCAACCCCATAATGAGAGCCATCCTAATTTTAACTACCATCCTATCCCCATAGCAACCCCATAATGAGAGCCATCCTAATTTTAACTACCATCCTATCCCCATAGCAACCCCATAATGAGAGCCATCCTAATTTTAACTACCATCCTATCCCCATAGCAACCCCATAATGAGAGCCATCCTAATTTTAACTACCATCCTATCCCCATAGCAACCCCATAATGAGAGCCATCCTAATTTTAACTACCATCCTATCCCCATAGCAACCCCATAATGAGAGCCATCCTAATTTTAACTACCATCCTATCCCCATAGCAACCCCATAATGATAGCCATCCTAATTTTAACTACCATCCTATCCCCATAGCAACCACATAATGATAGCCATCCTAATTTTAACTACCATCCTATCCCCATAGCAACCACATAATGATAGCCATCCTAATTTTAACTACCATCCTATCCCCATAGCAACCACATAATGATAGCCATCCTAATTTTAACTACCATCCTATCCCCATAGCAACCACATAATGATAGCCATCCTAATTTTAACTACCATCCTATCCCCATAGCAACCACATAATGATAGCCATCCTAATTTTAACTACCATCCTATCCCCATAGCAACCACATAATGATAGCCATCCTAATTTTAACTACCATCCTATCCCCATAGCAACCACATAATGATAGCCATCCTAATTTTAACTACCATCCTATCCCCATAGCAACCACATAATGATAGCCATCCTAATTTTAACTACCATCCTATCCCCATAGCAACCCCATAATGAGAGCCATCCTAATTTTAACTACCATCCTATCCCCATAGCAACCCCATAATGAGGTTGCCAAAATTTAACCATGAATCAGATATACATGAAATTTTGGGGTCCCGTAGAAAAATGACCATTTTAACGATTGGCGCTATTGCCAACTTCCTATCTCAACGTTTTCAATGGTTAAAGGGCCAAAAACCTCAAAAAAATGACAAAATTCCCATATTTGACAATTTTCTGGTCATTTTAGAGATTTCTCTCCACCGGCAATCGATTCCTCGTGCAAAATTAGGTCTTGTATACTTGTTTTATGTCAATCAGATATTTCATCAAACGGCAGTGAAGTAAGTTATGCACAAATATGGGCCAAAAACCAGTTTTTTCGATTTTAACAAAAATTTCACCGGATGACATATGCTTTTCTCACCTTATTTATGTTCAGGAAGGCCTCCCGGGTCACCCCCAACAAAAATTTGATTTGCGGGCTCAACTTTGGGTTGAAGGTCCTTCTGGTGCACCGTGTAGAGCTATAGGCTTTCATGGTAAAGAAGTTACCCAGCTCCCTTGTCAGCACTAGGAGACGGTTTATTTTGCAACTAGGTAGAATATGTATTGGAATGACTTGATGATAAAATACCACGAAAATCAAAGAGCTGAGATATCTTGTTATGTTCGAACCCTCCGAAACACAGTCTAGCTAGGAAAAAGTTATCCTGAAATAGCTATATGTTAATCTCTGCAAAGTGCAATACAGTGATGCAATCAGTAAACAATCTTGGAACATAAAGTTGATCAAGTAGTACGTGGTATGAAGTATATAGAAATGTGATTAATTCCTAGGGCCATGTGCTACAGTAACATTACAACTGGATGGTATCCAGAATCACATCTTCAAACATATGTTGAGAATTCTCAGAATCAAAGATTGTTTACGGGAACACCCTACCCCGGCCCCTCCCCAAAATTGCACG
Organism: Pleurobrachia bachei; assembly: GCA_000695325.1. NCBI lineage: Eukaryota > Metazoa > Ctenophora > Tentaculata > Cydippida > Pleurobrachiidae > Pleurobrachia > Pleurobrachia bachei. Next base: position 22,963 of record AVPN01000519.1, on the reverse strand, counting down.
ATATTATTGTGCCACAATAACTCATCTGCACGAAATAAGTATAAAGTTAAGAGAGGCAATTACCACGGGCACGAGGTGAGAGGTGGTTGCTAAAACGGGCACGAGGCTAAAACAATGACCAAAAGACAGTTCGATAGGTGTAAATATATAGCATTATAGCGCTGTCGGGATGGGAACCTAGTGCAATTATATCAATAATTACAACACACTAGGGTGCCATATGGCGTTGAAAGGGAGTGTCCATGTCCCCTAGAGCTCTCCTCAATCTTTACAACGTCGTGTTCCCCTAATCCTTAGTACCTACCCCGGAATAATTAGAAATGTTGAAATAATTTCCAAATCCATACCAAATTACAAAATACGGTGCTATGACATAATTACAGCTCTGTAAAATACCCCTCTCGATCTCCAAAAGTATTTACACAGCTGCTGTTCCTACAAGTTGCAATAGTAGTCGAGGGGTGTGCCTTGATTTAAATAACTAGTTTGCAGTTAACAATTAAGGGGTTATACTGTATAATAATAAGTGAGCAATCAATGCTGAAGGTGGGAAATCTCTAGCTAGACAAAGCAACTAGTTAGAAGTTACCTTGTCTATTTTCAATAAACACGTCCCAATTTCCTAGAGTGCAAGTATCAAAATGCATCGGTATTTGTAAGAGAATATATAAAAAGCTCCAGGGGCATCTACCTCAATCCTACCAGGAGAGATTGGGTGTCGCGTCCTAGGAGATTCTACCACCTGGAGAGATTCTATACCTATAGATTCTGCCTAAAGAGAGATTGTCTCCTAGTATTCCACTTGGAGAGGCAGGTTGGGTGTCGCGTTGTTGGCGTGGTTGACTGGTTGGAAGTTAACGCAGCGCTACCGTTCCTTCAAGCCGGTATATGCTACTATTTCCTATTCCACAACTACGTAGTCAGTAGTAGTGATTTCTCACACCACTCCCTTCACGGTGTTAAAGTTGCATAAAATACATAAATTATAGAAAATATTATAGGCATGAAATCTATAAAGCCACTATGAAACTAAAATAAGTGTCTATAAGTGTCTATATCGACACAGAATGAAAGCTGGCAAGGATCCACTTCGTTGGGGCGGGCTTCAGAAAAACGACCAAAGCTGCAAGCGGAGGGCATGCAGTATAAATAGAAATGAGCTATTCAAATAGACAGGGTGAAATGAGCTAGCCCATTCAAATAGACATGGGATGAAACGAGCCGTCTTTATGAGCGACGGCTCATTTCACGGTGTGCAACATATGCACATTGTGCATGGAGCTGAACAACTGTAACTAGACAGCGTACTATGAATGCTATTAAAACTGGGGGCAGCACATGTTGAATAGTTATGTAGGTTGAAACAAAAGACGCTAGGTTTGGAAAAGTTTCATAAAGCTACTGCATCACCATGCTCATTTTTACGGATCGCGATCATTGTGAAATATGGCCGGCCATGGAAATGCAATGTTGTAGAATGCATTCAAACGTCGATATACCATCGACCTCCATTCAACGAGTATAGCTATCCTTCCCCCAAGGAGGACTCCAGTAAATTGAGCATTCACTATATATTTATTCTTGCTCAACCCTAAATAACATAACATATTTGGTCGGGATCCATACCAGTAAAAAGGAGCAATATTTTGATACTCATATTTCAAAAAGGTGCGTCGCGTGTATCGTAACACCTTGATTTATAGTTTCGCAAGAAAGATATCACTATAGAATATATTCTTCAAATGAAATCAGAAATAAAATAAAATAAAATTCATAACTGAAGGGCTGTACATTTACAACGAAATAATACAACCATATTTTGGATGCAACACATGTTTCATTGTTTCATGGAATCCCTGACCGGAAATCAAATTATTTATGCATGAGGGATTCATGATACCCCAAACCTCTTACTTAGCAGCTGTACAAGAAAAAGAGTAAAAAATGTGTAAAATGCGGTTTTCATTCATTATAATGACAAGTAATTCATCGGATAGATTCAGATTTCGCGGTGCTAATATACCTAGTAGAGCTTGGTCCGTTCTTAACCTCACAGTTTTAATATCAATTATCACTCAATTAACTTCCAAACTATTTCCACAGGGAACCCTAAATTAATTAACTAACGTCCCAACTATTTCCACAGGGAGCCCTATTTGTAACGAGTGCTTGAGTTCCTTTATTTAAGACGATGAAACTTCGAATGTTGCTATTTAATGTAAGTAAAATGAAGCAGATTTAGGGCTGTCTGGCACTACAGGTCCCATCTGAGCACACTGTCAGATCGGGGGCTGGTGCCGCCAGACTAAACCTTAGAGTTGGAGGCTCAAAAATTGAAAGACTTGATCATCCCTGACCACCAATTGTAGGGTAGCGCAACCCACAAAGGGAACCACCCTATTACCACAATCATTATCCTGTTCATCTCATCAATAACTCCCGATGACCACCAATTGTCGAAAGATATTGTGATCACGATCAATGAACGTGATAACTATTTCTCCAATCTCAAACTTAACCGCATACTTATCACGCTCATCACGCAAAAATAAATCAATCCTCGTGGTTTAAGTGTTCAAAAGGCATTTATCTTCCAACCGCATTATCTATATCGTATCGATCGAGAGGGAAAGGCCCCTCAGCATAGCAGGGCGAAGCCCTGTCCTCTGCTGAGGGGTTTCCCGTATAGGGAGTGGATTACGCATTGGGGGAGGTTGAAAGGAAGTCATGTTATAAACTGTCATTTATTATTTAATTTATAAATTACCTTCCTATTTTTCAGTTGCACACTTCATAATACACCCTCCCCTATCCAGGTTCACTTGACGACCCCAGAAGACTCTATCCGGATACATGATTGGGTAGAACTCCAGGATATAGATCCGTTTTTGGGGCAGGTTTGCGGACGAAAAAGAATTGTCACCACCCTACAACAATGGGACAGACTTCTGCTGGAGCTAAATGGTAGTGAATTAACCAATTAACTAATTAACTAGTCTCATCTTACAGTAATATTTTGTTTCATATGAACCAGCAAGATTTTTTCAACCTTTTTTAAAGTTTTCTCATTTATTCGTGAATATTCCAAGAATCTCGACATGCTTACGAAACTCTGAAAATCCATTAAAAATATTATGACGTCATTATGACGTCATGAGTTTTAACAAATAAAGTGCTTTTAGGTATCTGCTGATTTTTAATGCATTCTCCACATTTCCACGTACCATCTTTCAGTTACAATATGTGTGGACGTCATTTTGATAGAGTAGATACATATTTAATCTTAAAATATGTACAGTCGGACCCCGATTTACCGGGATACTCGGGGGAAAGGGTTTTGCCCGGTAAATCGGGGTCCCCGGTATATCGGGGTGAAATACTGTTAATTTCCTATATTGGGGGAAATTTATCCTCCCGGTAAATCGGGGTTCCGGTAAATCGGGGCCCGGTAAATCGGGGTCCGACTGTAATATAAAGTAAAAGTCAAGCCCAAATTTGACGTGATTCGAAATCACTAAAAGACATAATTCCAGCTGCATTAACCAACTCCCTCCCCCACAGAAAAGGACCTCAATCCTCGGTCGAACAATCGAGGTCGATCGGGGAAACGTCGAGGAAAGAACTCTGGCTCCCGTCGACAGGGCAAGAAGAACGGAAGAAGGAGAAAGAAAAGTACAGCAAAGTGCCCTGCAAAGTGCAGTACGTTACGAGATTTCTACAATCACCATACTGATTATCATTTGCAGGAAAATGAAGATTTGAGGAGGCAAATCAATAAGAGAGCTTGCAGGTATAGATTACTTAGGTGGGGGCAATCATTCAATTTGATTGACGGGTTAATCGATTCCACAACCTCCGTTTCTGTTCACCATGTTTGTAGAAATCCTTACCCCGATCTGTTTTAACAGATCTTCAAACCCCTACCCCCAATATTTTTCAGAATACAGATCTTCTAAATTGAATCTAACCCCGATAAATTTCTACAGATGTCACCACGAGACCGGAAGTGGTATTCCCTGTGGCACAGAGCTCTGCTATAAACACGGTCTCTACCAACCATGTGGGATCCGCTATTGTGATAACCTGGTATTTGACTTCTGTGCTACCAGTCTCACTGAATGTCAGCCAGATCGTCTTGTGGAACAGTGGAGTAGGACTCGGGATACTGTCATTGGGTCCGAGTAATAGGGAGAGGTCTAGGATACATAGTTGTTGAGTATTTGGGGGTTAGAAGCCATGGCCCTTACTCGGCAATTGGATATAGACAAAGCGAGAGAGATACTGAGTCATCTCAAATCTCAATGTTCATAATAGAACCTGGATCCAGGAAGTGTTCATTCTCTAGACGCCATTCTGCAGAATGATTTTGATGATGCAAACGTTAAATTGTGACGAACTCGAAGTTCAATTATTATATCGTACGTCTGAGAAACTTAGGACTCGTGGAACTCGTCCGTGTACTGTTATTGAACGAAAAACATTCTATTTATTTATTACCGCGTTTTGTTCAAACCCTTTTTTATTTTATTTAGGGTCGAACAAGACAAATATTACCACGTTTATAAAGACTTTATGGAGAACTGTAAGACGTCGTTTAAGTTAACGTTCATGAAGCCATTTTGACGGTAACAAATGCTGACAGTTTGGCAAAGTTTCAGCTGTAGCTATATATTTTATACTAACCATGTGTGAGTAGAGAGTGGACCATGAGGTTACTAGTTAGTAGACATATGCTAAACACTGCACAGCCAGCTGTGACGTCTACTAGCACCGTTCAGGGACCGCACTGTGAAGCCCATTTCTTTGATTTTAGTTATAAAAAAGATCCGTTTTACTTTGTAGAAGTGGAGGCCTCACTCAAGCCGAGCTTCCAAATGCGGAAGTACGATCTGATCACCTCAACATTGCCATATCACAGCTTAAATCACATCTTAAAGATTCATAGGTAGTATGGAAGTTAAGGTCGTGCGCACTTTTTGGCGCCAAATTGGCGCCACGTGGCGCCAACTTGGCGCCACGTGGCGATATATCGGCGCCAAATGGCGCCAAAATTTGGCGACTGCGCACTACCGCCAATTTGGCGCTAAATTGGCGCCAAGTTGGCGTTTATTTGGCGCCAAATGGCGCCACGTGGCGCCAAGTGGCGCCACGTGGCGATTGTAAATCGCCAAGTGTTGGCGGTATTTGGCGGTACCGCCACGTGGCGATGCGCATTTGTCTGGAAAAACTGTGTACATCGCCAAGTGGCGCCAAATTGCGCCAATTTGGCGCCAATTTGGCGCCACTTGGCGATGTACACAGTTTTTCCAGACAAATGCGCATCGCCACGTGGCGGTACCGCCAAATAAACGCCAACTTGGCGATTTACAATCGCCACGTGGCGCCACGTGGCGCCAAGTTGGCGCCAATTTGGCGCCAAAAAGTGCGCACGACCTTAACTTCCATACTACCGATTCATATCATATAGAAACATATAGAAACATATGTATATACGTTATTGATCATCATGGAACTCCGAACTAAATGGGGGGAAACTGTCGTGCCTTAACCTCAGGTTCAGGCAACGGCTATTTCCCCCTTTAATGAGTGTGCTGTACCACATATAAAATAATTCCATTCTTCCTTCTCTAACATAGTGAGACTGAACCCCTGAAATTGTTAAAACAACTCCAAAATCCAAATACGTCATACATACATCTTAGTTCGTACGTGTCTAGGAAGCTGAAGCAGTTATTAGTTTGCCCCGCTGTGAGTTTCTGCATGTGTCTTCCTGTGTTTACTACAGTTTGTATATTATACCGTCTTTACTCTTTATACCCCGCAATTGAGACTCCTTTAGGCTTTAACAGGTTTAATGTCTACACACGTTGATGTACATAAGTATCATTGCCTGGCTTGTTGAGTAAGGGATGGTCAACAATATCTGGCTAGACTGTGTTTCGGTCGCTCCGATGTAAAGGGAAGGTTAGAACAGAGTTATCCTCGTGAGACTCGTATCTGCAGTGGATGTTATCTGGAACCTACACAAGTAAACAACCAATCAGAACTCGTTGTTTAGGTCACGTGACTAGTTATCAGCCATACGAGTATTTCATGATTCGGCCGGTTCCTGGAATCCTGATTCTCTGCCGGTCGTGGAAATTTATGCGCCTGTGCAAAGTGGAATGTGAAGAATTAGGATACTGCACCTGGACCTAGGCACTATAATAAAAGAAGGGTTCTTGAGCAAGAGGTGCCGGTTCCAAGTTCTCAAATTACCATCTCCCCAGCCTTGCTCTAATCTACTTGTAACCTCTACATGCAGAAACATATCTGCTCGAAGTATCAAATGCTTGACCTTGATACTGCCCGGACTAACAAACTCTTATTTAAGCTTCACTTCCCGGTACCCACCTGTCAGGCCAATGGACTCTGAGTCTGACAGGTACCCACCCTAAATACCGAATGCCGTTACTTGCCAAATGCCCTAATGCCCTACTTTCCCGATGGTTATTGGTTGATATAGGGAGGGGTTTCGGCAAGTATGATGGTGGATCATTATTCCATAGCTCAACTATATCATGCACTAGGTTGGAGTAGAGCCGAGCTATAGTTTGTAGCTCTAAGTTAGCTCTAAGTTAGAGCCTCTAACATATCTTGTCCTGCATATTGAAACCCGTCAACTGTGCACTATAAAGATTGTCTACTCATATAGTTGCTGCAAGGTTGGTAGTGGAAGGCGACTTCTCGGAAATATATACTGAGTGAGCTTTCTCGGAAATATATGTGTGTTTTACAAAGCATGCATGAAAGCGCCTGCGAACATGCCCGGTATATTGCCCAAAGGTTCTACCTAGTACCACCCTGTAGCATTTTAACAGCAGAACACTGTGTTGAAGTACTGTTGCGCTGGTAGAAGTGATACTAACAATCTCAAACATAGCAATTCAGATTTTAAATTCCCCCAAAAATAATGAATTCCACTCCAAAACTAATAAATTCCAACCCAAACTAATAAGTTCCACCCCATATTAGGAATAAAAATGTCGTCAGACAATGAGCAATTGACAATTGCAGACTTCTCCAAAACCAGGCAGTTTCTAATTCTCCTCTTTTCCTGGTCTTCAGTCTTCTTCGTCAAGGTCCTGCAGATGTATGTCGCTCCTTTTTACCTGACATTCCTCCAGGTAAGCGCGGTAAATTTTGCCTTGATTTGGAAAACAACAAAGTATTAGTAATACAACTGTATTTAGGACTTGATTTGGACACACATTTTACAGTTAATTTGGTCATAACTCAACTCTTGGCCATTCCTACAGGACAGGAACCTCAACACCACAATCGGTCTGGCGATGGGCTCTGGCGCTTTGATTACTATGCTTGTCGGACCATATGTAGCCCAAATGGTACCTGCTTGGAAAAGGCTCCCGTTATGGGTTCGGACTGGGCTGTGCCTTGTCCTGTCAATTCTCTCAAACATCGGTCTGCTGTTCATTGATTACGTCACGAATGACGTCATAGTGTACACGCTCCTGGCCCTCTTTCGATCACTAACCGGATTTTTCATCGGGGTGTTGTTCGTTGAAGGTTTTGGTGAGGTGGTAGACAGGTTTATTGTCAATAAAACGGTGGTAGCTCCAGTCGTCACGAGTGCCATTCACATTTCCTTTACTATCAGTACTATAACAGGAGCACAGACTTACACCGCGGGAAGTTGGACTCTAGCTTCAACTGTTAACGCTGCGTTTGCCCTGCTACCGATGGCTCTCCTACCCGTTATACGAGACTCTGAGAGGAGAATAATGATCAGAGCTACTACTCCGAAAACAACCTCAACTTCCACAAACACAGACGAACAAGGAGATGAACCAAGTTCATCCTCCGATATAAATCCTAGACCACAGATAACATGGCTCCAGAAAATTGTTTTCTACCTGCCTGACCTGGTTGTCTTTCTTAACGGTTATGCTTTGATCATGGTAGTCTACGTTGCAACCTACAGGGCCACCCAGTACAGTGACATGTCACTTGAAAAAGCAGCAATGATTGTGAGTCTCATATTCGTTGCAGGGTTCGTGTCTTCATTCATTGTTTCATTTGTTAACTCTAAACTGACTGGTCGACAGATATTCCCGTTGCTGTGGGTGTTGGTGACGATGTTATATGGTGGATGTGTAATGCTGTACGGGGCTACCTCTATCTACCTACCCTCCTATCTATTTCTCCCGGGGGCTATTCTCATGGGGCTAGGGACTTCATCGCACATCAACCTAACAGTACCTTCCCAGTTTGCTCTTTACAAGGCGTGGGGACTGCCGTGTGAGGGACTAGCTAAACGAGGGGCGGGTCTGTTTAATGTTATGGTCTCGGTGGCGGGATTCACAGGGACTTACATGGCGGGGCTACCGGGATCGAGGGAGAGTGAGTTACCTACCCTTGTTGCTATGGTAACAATGTTTTTGGTTGCTATGGGGTCCCTGGTTCAGACGACCCGCCAAACATGCGGACCACGCACCTCTCTTTCGGGCCTTAATAATGAACGGTGCTAAGGGTTGGAATCTGAAATGTGCTTTCACTCTTGAACTTCCAAACGCTTTCCCGAAATGACCCCAAAATGACCCGGAAATGACCCCAAACAGACCCTAAACCGACACGACGGTCCCATATCTTACTACCGCGTTCCCCTGTCTTTAGTTTAATTGTAAAAGTGTGAAACAAAAGAAGTTTGCTTGTTAAAAGAAAGATTACTATGTATAACTTAACGTTTAGCACGCCACATTGCTCGTTTTTCTTCTCTCGTTTTTTTCTAAAAACCTAACACATAGAAGCGAACGCGAAGCTATTGCAGTAACAGCGGGAGGGGCAGCGAAACTTGAACCTAAACTCATCGACCTTGGTTATCTCAAACAATGTTCTAATAGAGAGTGTTCGCAGTCAAGTATATCTGACTCCAAAGTCAGCAGTGCGATCTGAGTAGCGGGGGTGATTTCGACGTGTTAAAAGTTGTTGTCATCTCAGCATTCAGCGGGACTATCCGATTCTGTGAGGCCAACTTTCATCAATCGGGCAAACACGAGGCATAACATTTTGTGGTTACCCTGGGACAGAGAGATAGTCAATAAGGTAATTTTCTGCAACTGAAAAGCTTCAAGTTCAACTAGTTACCAGTTCCAAATGTCAACTAATTATACACAATTAACTAACTAATTAGCTATAATTACCTCCACAATGTCTTCAGGGAGAGCGAAGACAATAGCTCCTATCTTTCTTGCCATGGTCAGGGCGTAACGTGCATTATCCATCATGTTCTGGGAAATTGGAGGAATTGATGAATTGATGATATTGAATATTGATTAGTTTCTCTGTTCTGAAACGATTTATAGAGAAATTGACACTAGGATCGAAACCTTTCTATAGAGACATTAGATTCGATCGAGACAAGGATTCAGTTGAGATTAATATAGAAACTGGCGATAAACTTGATGATATTGCCGGTTCTTAGTAAACGGGATGGGAGGTGAGATCGTTGACTAACAATGAATTGTCAAATTGTCAAAACTATAAACATCTAGACATGACATCACGTCTAGAGCTGTTTGTAATTTTGATAACTACAGTCGGACCCCGATTTACCGGGATGCTCGGGGGAAAGGGTTCTGCCCGGTAAATCGGGTCCAACTGTACCGTATGGCGTATAATAACGGATAGAATATTCGGCATTACCTCTTCCGTGTTATTCGGTAAAACCAGATCATATCCAATGCTGCCAGGCTGAATGATATCAATTATGTCAAGGAGTGCTTGACTGTTTTTCAGGGATGGATCCCGGAAGTTTTTGAAGCACGATCTACCTTTCTTCACCTTGTCAGCCGATATTTTCCTGCAACAAAAAGAGAGTGTGATTTGATAAAACATGACAAAACAGAGGGAAAGGAACAGGAAAGGAACAAAACGGGGGGAAGGACAGGGACAGGACAGGACAGGGACAAGTAGCTATACAGATTGGTAGGACCAAAACAGAGGATAATCAAGGATCGTTATACTCGATAGCATTTCATTTTAGATTGCTATTTGATTACCTTTTGATTTTTTTAATTAACAAAATAAAACGCATCAAATCGATTTTCACTGCAATCAATTAATCACATTATTTAATCATCTCATATAGTATCTACTAAACTTCCAGATCTCCTATCTTCTAGATCTGTTTGGTATCAGTATCTCCACATCTCGCCTCTAGATCTGTTTAGGTTTTCCAATCATCTTCTAGATCTGTTTGGGTTTGCCCAGCATCTCAACACCATCCACACAACTATAATCACACTTGTTCCTCAACTTCCTCTCAGTCTGTCTGCACTCCACCTTCATCTCCCTATCGGTCATCTGCATCTTGCTGGACGCACATCCCAACTTGGAGGGGTATCCTGCAACCAGACAGCTCGAGTAGACACCCTTCAGTCGGGCACAGTTGGTACCGGCATCCACGGTGAGGGTTAGAGTAGCGATTAGTAGGAGAGAGACGAGGAACTTCATATCTTTGGAGTAGTAGAGCTCTGGATCAGTGTTGTAAACAAAATGTTGTGGTATCTAAAGGTAATAGTTGTGTCCCGGGGAGGGAGGCGTGTTTTAAGGGAAGACTCTCCCAGTTGATTATAGGTCCACTGCTGACTGCACTCAATGTGGCCGTTTTGGTGAGGTGGTAGACAGGTTTATTGTCAATAAAACGGTGGTAGCTCCAGTCGTCACGAGTGCCATTCACATTTCCTTTACTATCAGTACTATAACAGGAGCACAGACTTACACCGCGGGAAGTTGGACTCTAGCTTCAACTGTTAACGCTGCGTTTGCCCTGCTACCGATGGCTCTCCTACCCGTTATACGAGACTCTGAGAGGAGAATAATGATCAGAGCTACTACTCCGAAAACAACCTCAACTTCCACAAACACAGACGAACAAGGAGATGAACCAAGTTCATCCTCCGATATAAATCCTAGACCACAGATAACATGGCTCCAGAAAATTGTTTTCTACCTGCCTGACCTGGTTGTCTTTCTTAACGGTTATGCTTTGATCATGGTAGTCTACGTTGCAACCTACAGGGCCACCCAGTACAGTGACATGTCACTTGAAAAAGCAGCAATGATTGTGAGTCTCATATTCGTTGCAGGGTTCGTGTCTTCATTCATTGTTTCATTTGTTAACTCTAAACTGACTGGTCGACAGATATTCCCGTTGCTGTGGGTGTTGGTGACGATGTTATATGGTGGATGTGTAATGCTGTACGGGGCTACCTCTATCTACCTACCCTCCTATCTATTTCTCCCGGGGGCTATTCTCATGGGGCTAGGGACTTCATCGCACATCAACCTAACAGTACCTTCCCAGTTTGCTCTTTACAAGGCGTGGGGACTGCCGTGTGAGGGACTAGCTAAACGAGGGGCGGGTCTGTTTAATGTTATGGTCTCGGTGGCGGGATTCACAGGGACGTACATGGCGGGACTACCCGGATCCAGGTTGAGTGAGTTACCTACCTTGGTTGCTATGGTAACCATGTTTGCGGTTGCTATGGGATCTCTGATTGTCTGCTGGGCGGTTTGTACGCCTGGTGCGTGGAGAGAAAGCCCGGAAAACAATGAACGGTGCTAACTGGGTTGGAATATGAAATGTGCTTTAATTTCCAAACGTTTTCCCGAAATGGCCCCGAAATGAGCCCGAAATAACCCAGAAATGACCCCGAAATGACCCCAAACTGACCCCGACGGTCCCATGTCATACTACCGCGTTTACCCTGTTTTTAATTAATTGTAAAAGTGTGAAACAAAATAAGTTTGCTTGTTAAAAGAAAGATTACTATAATGTATAACTTAACATTTAGCACGCCACATTGCTCGTTTTTTTGATCTCTCGTTTTTTCTGAAAACCACTAAACATAGAAGCGAATAGAAGAAGTAACAGCGGGAGGGCCAGCGAAACTTGAACTTAGATCAGTTAAATCTCTTTCAGATATTTCTCTGTTCTCAGAGAGTGTTCGACAATCTGACTCCAAACTCCAAAGTCAGCAGTGTGATCTGAGTAGCGGCAGGGGTGATATTTCGAGGCTAAAAGTTGTTGATTTTGTCATATCATCAGCATTGGGTATCTGATGATGACGTCATCAGCATTCAGCGCCGGGACTATCAGGAAATACTATACTGTTCCCTGATTGGCTGATAACCAGTCAGGTGACCTAAATAACGCGTTCTGATTGGTTGTTCCTGTCATCAGCATTCAGCGGGACTATCCGATTCTGTGAGTCCAACTTTCATCAACCGGGCGAACACGAGGCATAACATTTTGTGGTTACCCTGGGAGGGAGAGAGGTCAGTTAGGTATCTTAGGTATCTCTATTCAAAAAAAGCTAATTGGTAACCGGTAAGAACATCAGTCGGGTTTAGCAATCGAGGCGACTGAAACTCTGGTATTTTCTGCAGCTGAAAGACTTCAGGTTCAACTATAATTACCAGTTCCACAATCTCAAATAATTATAGGCAATTAACTAATTAATTAGCTATAATTACCTCCACAATGTCTTCAGGGAGAGCGAACACAATTGCTCCTATCTTTCTTGCCATGGTCAGAGCGTAACGTGCATTGTCCATCATGTTCTGGGAAATTGGAGAAATTGACATGAATCATGGTGATAATATTGAGTTTGTCTTGGTGACATATACCCCTGGCGCGACTGAGATTGAGCGTCAACTGTCTAACCAAGAATTTGTCAAGGATGCAGCGTATATAATAGAAACCGGCGATACTTGATTTGATAACATCACCGGTTACTGGTTGACGGTAAACGGTGAGATCGTTGACTTAAACATGAATCATCAAAACTATAAACACCTACGCAGGACGTCACGTCTAGAGCTGTTTGTAGTTTTGATAACTATAATAACGGATTATAGAATTCGGCACTACCCGGATCCTCCATATTCTTAAATCGACAGTGTTTATGCAGTGTTTGCGCAGTGCATTCGCTGCCTTACCTCTTCCGTATTATTTGGTAGCACCAGATCATATCCAATACTGCCAGGCTGAATGATATCAATTATGTCAAGGAGTGCTTGACTATTTTTCAGGGAAGGGTCCCGAAAGTTTTTGAAGCACGATCTACCTTTCTTCACCTTGTCAGCCGATATTTTCCTGCAACAAAAAGATGTGGTTTACTGATTTGATGTTTAGTTAACCCTGAACAAAATTGAGGAGCAACAATAGATGACATGGACAGGGACAAAACAGAGTAGAGAGGAACAGGACAGGGACACATTATCTTTATATTTTTAATTAACAAAATAAAACACATCAAATCAATATTTTTACTGCAATTAATTAATCACATCATATTCAATCATCTCAATCTCATCTTCTAGATATCATCTCCACATCTAGATCTGTTTGGGTTTTCCCAGCATCTCAACATCATCCACACAGCTATAATCACACTTGTTCCGCAACTTCCTCTCAGTCTGCCTGCACTCCACCTTCATCTCCCTATCGGTCATCTGCATCTTACTCGAAGCACATCCCAACTTGGAGGGGTATCCTGCAACCAGGCAGCCCGAGTAGACACCTTTCAGTCGGGCACAGTTGGTACCAGCTTCCACGGTGAGGGTGAGTGTAGCGATTAGTAGGAGAGAGACGAGGAACTTCATATTGTAGAGCTCTGGATCAGTAAACAAAATGTTGTGTGGGCTAGAGGTAATGGTTGTGTCCCGGGGAGGGAGGTGTGTTTTTAAGGGAAGACTCTCCCAGTTGATTATAGGTCCACTGCACTCAATGTGGCCTCATGGTGAGCTGGATCGAGATTTAATTGGCTATCTCCGGGGCCAGGATAGGATTGAGACTAACGACTAAAAGTGCAGCATGGGAGCTGTTAACTGCTAACGACTCTTATTGCACAACAGATCAGCACAGGGATGGACGGGAACAGGTGCAAGTCTTAAATATCAAATTCCTAGCTTTAAACTAACGGCATGTAAGTTAATCTATGCTCTTCCTAGTTAATTTGAAAGCGAAACTTTGGACTTGGCAATATATCGGTATTTGAACCTGGTGTAATTGTCGTATTGGGTAGCCAGCTCACGACCTACCGGTAGGTCGTGAGCTGGTACTTCATGAGGTCGTGCCACGCCTAGCAATTTGTATGGTATTGATCTATCGATACAAAGTACTTAATAATTGCCTTACTCGACCCGCGTTCCGTGCGCTCGAGCCGGCCGGGTATGGAGGGATAGAACCTAACATCTAAATAACTGTTTAGATTGATCGAGTTCCGAGTGAAATTAATAGCTATGATTTAGTTATGGTACAGGGAAACATACAGTAGGATTCAGCGATCATGGGTGCATCAGTTGCGTTTATAACTTATGCGCAATATGTCCGATGCATAAGAGAAATCCAAAATTAAAACAGTTTTCTTTTCATGCACGATATTTACTAACTTGTTGCACCAGTCAACTATTTCCTCCTCCCCCAGCGGTTTCCCGGTCCTAGATTTCATCAAACTCAATGTGTAACATCTCATCATTTGCCACAGTAGGGATAACACCAGCTTGTTACCAGAGCAGATATCGTTACCTGCAGCGAGGGGGTGAAAATAAAATACGGTTGGTTACCCCTCCCTTGCCGACGCGCGAAGCGACCTGAGCCTGAGGTATCTTCGAGGTGAGGGGAGTTTTAGACCAAAACTTTAAGTTATAATATTCCTGTTTAAACTCCCCAGGGGATATCAAAGAGAGATATTTCGAGGGGTGTTACTAATCGTCATGATTTATTTTTAGCACCAAGGGAAGTGGGAACTGGGGTTTCCTAGGGGCGTTGGTTAGATAGTTTAATATTTTTCCTGGTTAACATGACTAGTTAACTACCTTTCACGGAAGAATAAAAAATTCGACCATAGCATACGCCAATACGGCATGAGAAACGTTGGGAAATTTTAGGTGGTTTAATATTTTCCGGGAAATGAAGCTGGTTAACTTAACAAGTTAATTACCTTTCGCGGAAGAACGAAAAAAAATTCAACCATGGGAAACTTTGGGAAATTATGGATAGTTGCATAAAAAACTAGCTTCGGAACCACTATTTCCGGTAGAGTTACCGTGGTAACGATCCAGTGGTTTGGTTTGGTTTGGTTTGGATTGGAAGAAGAGCATACTGACCCACGAAGTCCGAAGGCACAAATAACAGGAAAAAGAAGGTTAGGTATGAATTATCTGGTCAAGTTAAGTACAACTTTATCGAACGGCCGGTAAAAGGTAACCGTATGTTTGTACCCCTAATCGACTACAATTGTAGTTTACTCACCTCCGAATCCAATAAGTTTGAACCCCAGTTTCTGTCCCAGCTCTACACAGTAATTACAGTTCTCTACACTTTTCATGAGATGGGCCGTCTTGAAAGGAGGACTGTTGACACGATCTTGATCTATTTCATCTTCACCTAGGAGTAGCTGGAACACCTGAGAATAAATCGATGCATTGGATTAATTTGGTTGTTAAAATCCGGAAGGTTCCTGGAATCCTGGATCCAGGATTCCAGGAACTTTCAGGAAACATTCAACGGTATAATTGACAGCAAAAGTAACCTATATTAACCTGTAAAATGATTATTATTCATTAGTATTATGTATGTTAACCTGTAAAATGATGTATCCGTTTTTCAAGTCCTCAAAAAGATACGATCACTGGCCCAAGATTCAAACTGTTTAACCAATGTCTGAAGCCTGCACATGGAAATATTAAAATTAAAATGAACCAGATCTATATAGTTTATTCGGACAAATATGAAACAGGAAAATAGCCAAAAGCCAAAAAACAGGAAAAGAGCCGAACAATTGATAGATATTTTCCTTTTCCAGGAAAAAACAATTGCTTACTTTTTTCTTCTCGAGTCTCCTCAACCTCTAATTCTATAACGTCCGCATCCGTAGTAAAATCATCGTACTGGTCCTCTTGTTCCTGACATTGATTAGTATGTAAATACATAGTTAATTGATTGATTGATTGGTTAACTCATTGATTAACTGATTAATTGATTAATTGATTTATAAACTGATTAAAGTGTTAGTTAATGTTAGGATTAATGTTAGCTGTATAATACAGATTCTGGAATATTCTTATTTCATCTCCTAGCAAAGTAGCATAATTCTCCAAAACACACCAAATATAATGAGTGACTGCATCAGTTAGCAAGAAAAAGTAGCAGCTAAATTATAGCATAGAAGTCGTCCTGTAACTGAAATAACAAACTGTTAGATAGCAAATTCTAGCTAATCGATAGCTAGGAGCTGCCATGTAGCACTGCAGTACTTGTAGCACTAAAAAGTACTATATCAATCAGATCCCCCTACCTCCCAATCCAGACTCGGGTAGTTATTGAAAAGGTTCGCAACAAATGCCATGTTTAATTTTATATTTCCCTTCATAATATCTCTTGCTGAGATAAAATCCCGAACCTCCAACCTCTCTGCGTATTCCAGTATCATATCCATTCTCTCTTCTAGGTCGTGTTGCTGGTGGTGGGAGAAAAATTGAGGGATTAGTGAAGCGGACTTTATGTGTGTCAGCACAGTTACTGCTTCTATTCATATGTATTACAGGTTTCTTGTTAATAGCTACTTTATCAAAGATATATAAATGTGACCCATATAATAATGGCTGCAAGGTATCGAGAATTCCGTCATGTGGATTATTATTTGAGACAAAATACTTGGAATTAAATATTTAATTTCATTGAATCAATGCCCCGCCGTTATTAACATAACCAACCATTTGCAGGTTATTGAGATAAGTTGACCATCGAACAACTGGTCAGGTAATTTCTAAGTGGCATATTAATTCTCTGTAAGTGGCTTATTATTCCTCTATATAATGGTTTATAGCATTAATTCTATTGACTTCCAAAAAACCTTTATTGTGTTGTCTGATTCGACATTCCACTATTCCAGGAAATTCCTGGATGATTCGTATGGGGGAGTTCCAGGCATGATTCCTGGAACCTCGTATGCGAAGACGCATATTAATGCGTTATAATATAGCTATAGTTTATAGCATTTTAATTCTATTGACTCCCCAAAACGTTTACAACGTTATCTCGTTGGAGTCGAACTTCGACATTCCAGGAATGAAATAATTGGTATGTTCCAGGCATGATTCCTAGAACTACCTCATACGAATCGTTTCATGATAGTTTATACTGAAGCTTCCGTCTCATTTAATTCTTGGTAGTTATGCAATATGCATAAGTTCTTATGCCAGTTGACTGGCGGAGAGAGAGAGAGTGAGAGAGTGAGAGAGAGAGAGAGAGAGAGAGAGAGAGAGAGAGAGAGAGAGAGAGTGGGAGAGACCCATTATACTATAAGACATGTATGGGATGTTATGTATGTACTACAAGCTGTGCTCATGAATAACAAGAATCATTGCATTATGCATTCATAATGCGGTGTTTCCCTGCCACAAATTGATTTAAAACTGATTAATAAGCTTAAAACTGGATTTCCTGATGAATTTTTAGCTCAAAGAGCATTTTTTGGCTGAAACGATGTTATAGTTGCTATGGTATCCAGGGTGGTTGCTATGGTAATCAAAGCAGTTGCTATGGTAACCGGGACAGTTGCTATGGCAACCAAGGTAGTTGCTTAGGAGACCCCAGATGGTTACAAAGTGATTAAACTTTAACCGCAACTCAACTCGAGTCACTAGTGACAGTGTGACAATAGTTTCATGCTTGGGAGACGTTCAACCACTTCATGGCATGGCTTAAGGGCGCCCAAAGTGATTTCAGGTGATAGTAGGAAGTGCTATCAGCGACTAATTGCGCGCCACAATGTGTGTTAATCATTTCCTTTGTTGAATCAATGAAGCGTCAGATGAAAGTTTTATGAAGGAGCAGACTTGTTGTTAGGCGTTGTCCGTTACGGACGGACGGACACTTTTAGTTAACTATACAATCTGCTGATTTCTAAACCCTGAATGATCTTTTTAGCACGTACGTGCTAAAACATCATCCCGGGTGATTGCCTTCGGCAATCACCCGGGCAGGGAAAAAATTACCGGGGCGTCCGAAGATGCAGGTCAGGAAGGCCCCACAGAACATATTGTATCTATTAAGTATTTAAAAAACAAAATAGGCACCAACTACTATATACACCATTTCACTCACATCTTATAGTCTCTGAAGGGCGTGTATGAGATGTATGAATATGATTTCTAATACATCCCATATCTAACCTGGAGAGGTAGGAGATCGGTTTGTTGGGGAGCTACAGCAGTCAGTAGATACGTGTAGACGGTACCATCCTGAATCTCCTTGTTGAACCCCCGAATCCTTCTGTTATCACACACTCTTTTCAACTGGAAGTTAACCCACCGAATCAAGATGTCTTCCGCTGTGAGTGCCAGTAGTTTCGCTGAAAAGTATGGTTATCGCCTTCAAATAGTACTTATAACTGTAGTTTTCCTCGACTACTGAAGAGTTCCCTAATGCCTACATGAACTCATTGATCTTCAGTTAAGCAAGTTTTAGAGAATTTTGTCGACAGGGGGCTTATCGTCATCAAAGGGTTAACTGTACCTGGCCCCTCATTTTCCTGTAGTAGATGCCTCAACCCGGGGTTACTATTCCTGGAACCTCGTATGCGAAGACGCATATTAATGCGTTATAATATAGCTATAGTTTATAGCATTTTAATTCTATTGACTCCCCAAAACGTTTACAACGTTATCTCGTTGGAGTCGAACTTCGACATTCCAGGAATGAAATAATTGGTATGTTCCAGGCATGATTCCTAGAACTACCTCATACGAATCGTTTCATGATAGTTTATACTGAAGCTTCCGTCTCATTTAATTCTTGGTAGTTATGCAATATGCATAAGTTCTTATGCCAGTCGACTGGCGAGAGTGAGAGGTCAGGTATATTGAGATGTGCAATGGCCGGAGAGGAAGAGAGAGAGAGAGAGAGAGAGAGAGAGAGAGAGAGAGTGGGAGAGACCCATTATACTATAAGACATGTATGGGATGTTATGTATGTACTACAAGCTGTGCTCATGAATAACAAGAATCATTGCATTATGCATTCATAATGCGGTGTTTCCCTGCCACAAATTGATTTAAAACTGATTAATAAGCTTAAAACTGGATTTCCTGATGAATTTTTAGCTCAAAGAGCATTTTTTGGCTGAAACGATGTTATAGTTGCTATGGTATCCAGGGTGGTTGCTATGGTAATCAAAGCAGTTGCTATGGTAACCGGGACAGTTGCTATGGCAACCAAGGTAGTTGCTTAGGAGACCCCAGATGGTTACAAAGTGATTAAACTTTAACCGCAACTCAACTCGAGTCACTAGTGACAGTGTGACAATAGTTTCATGCTTGGGAGACGTTCAACCACTTCATGGCATGGCTTAAGGGCGCCCAAAGTGATTTCAGGTGATAGTAGGAAGTGCTATCAGCGACTAATTGCGCGCCACAATGTGTGTTAATCATTTCCTTTGTTGAATCAATGAAGCGTGAGATGAAAGTTTTATGAAGGAGCAGACTTGTTGTTAGGCG
The DNA here is from genome assembly GCA_000695325.1 of Pleurobrachia bachei. NCBI lineage: Eukaryota > Metazoa > Ctenophora > Tentaculata > Cydippida > Pleurobrachiidae > Pleurobrachia > Pleurobrachia bachei. The sequence goes on along the minus strand of AVPN01000519.1, from coordinate 3,397 downwards.
TTGTCCGTTACGGACGGACGGACACTTTTAGTTAACTATACAATCTGCTGATTTCTAAACCCTGAATGATCTTTTTAGCACGTACGTGCTAAAACATCATCCCGGGTGATTGCCTTCGGCAATCACCCGGGCAGGGAAAAAATTACCGGGGCGTCCGAAGATGCAGGTCAGGAAGGCCCCACAGAACATATTGTATCTATTAAGTATTTAAAAAACAAAATAGGCACCAACTACTATATACACCATTTCACTCACATCTTATAGTCTCTGAAGGGCGTGTATGAGATGTATGAATATGATTTCTAATACATCCCATATCTAACCTGGAGAGGTAGGAGATCGGTTTGTTGGGGAGCTACAGCAGTCAGTAGATACGTGTAGACGGTACCATCCTGAATCTCCTTGTTGAACCCCCGAATCCTTCTGTTATCACACACTCTTTTCAACTGGAAGTTAACCCACCGAATCAAGATGTCTTCCGCTGTGAGTGCCAGTAGTTTCGCTGAAAAGTATGGTTATCGCCTTCAAATAGTACTTATAACTGTAGTTTTCCTCGACTACTGAAGAGTTCCCTAATGCCTACATGAACTCATTGATCTTCAGTTAAGCAAGTTTTAGAGAATTTTGTCGACAGGGGGCTTATCGTCATCAAAGGGTTAACTGTACCTGGCCCCTCATTTTCCTGTAGTAGATGCCTCAACCCGGGGTTACTCCTCAGATTAAGTTCAGATACAAGTCCTGTCCTGATTATCTGCCACAACATTATCAACTGAGACTGCTTTACCCCGTCAGCTAACTCCTCTGCCCTCACATTCTGTGTTGGGCAACCTATGAAACACGTTTTCTAGTAACCTCTAGGCTTACTCAAACTAGATCCTAGGGTCTAGGTGTCCTATGTATTATAATAGGACACTCATGACTCATGTAGGTGAGTGATTAAATGAAAACAAGCTGGTTTGGACAACGAATTTGGATGAAGAATTTGGATGAAGAATTTGGATGAAGAATTTGGATGAAGAATTTACCGATGGCAAGGCAGGAGTTGAGAACGAGGTTTTGGTTTTCCAGCATCATGAAATAGTTGAGGGGTCGTGTTCTAGGGTAGTTGAGGGCTCGTTCATCCACTGACCCAGGCGCGGAGTCGTTTATCAACTTGCTGTGGGGTGTGGTTGGTTAGAGCGGTTGGTGCTGTTATAAATTAGTTTTAATCGCTGTGTGATGGGTTACAATCGATATTATGATAAATATGCTGAACTTTATGGCATCCGGCTGACTGGGATCAGTTAAGAAGTTCTAATCACAGCGCTGGCAAGTGCCCCGTACCTGAACATAATACCATCCTTGAGAACGTCAAAAAGGTGATCAGTATCAGGATCTATTGGCAGGTACTTGGTGAAGATCTTCTTGTTCAGATATCTATCATCCCTCAGTCTGTTGTTAATCCACTCTGCAAATGCTACCTTCTCCTGATAACGATAGTGAGCTTTGTACCATGTGGTAAGCATGATACAGTCGGACCCCGATTTACCGCGAGGATAGTCTTCCTCCGAGAATCTCGGTAATTCGGGGTCCAACTGCAATGAAGAAAGACTTTTTGTAGAACAAAAAAAAAGATGTGTGAAATTCAACAGCAGAAAGGAGTTTTCAATCTAAAAAGGTTCAAAACATGACGTATGGTTTTCGGAAGAAGAAAAGTTGTAGCTGGTCAATTTGGCCAATTGTATTCATTGTAAAAAGTGTAGCTATACACATGACGTCACATATACCTGCTCTATGAATTCAGTTTTAGAATCCATTTGGGCCTGTTGAGTATAGTAGATTTGCATATAATTTTCTAACAAACGTCAAACGTCAAACGTGAAGTTCAGAATTATTTTAAGTTCAAACTGTATTATTTAGTTATAAGTTACATAGTTATTTACGTTCAAACTATATTATTTCAATCTTTGTACAGTCGGACCCCTATTTAGTGACCCCCGATTTAGTGACACCCCGATTTAGTGACAGGATAAATTTCCCCCGATATAGGAAAGTTACGGTATTTGACCCCGATTTAGTGCCAACCCCGATTTAGTGCCCAAAATAACGTGTATTTGACCCCGATTTAGTGGCCACACCGATTTAGTGACCAAAACCCTTGAGACAGGATAAATTTCCCCCGATATAGGAAATTAACGGTATTTGACCCCGATAAATTTTCCCCGATATAGGAAATTAACGGTATTTGACCCCGATTTAGTGCCCATCCCCCGAGGATGTCACTAAATCGGGGTCCGTCTGTACTTACATCATCAACATAAACTTGTTTTTCATCTGCATGACTGCTCGTGTGAAGGGTCTCCTTCAATAACTCCAGGTCAGCCATGATATCAGTCACTATAGCAACTCTCGATGAATAATATCAATCTAACAACTCTCTCGATATGGAATATGAGCCCAGCTGGTGTCTGGATGGAGTAATGGGGCTGCTGGAGCACCGGGAGTAGGTATCTATCTGCTGTATCCAACTGCTGCTCCTCTAGAAAATCACATATATGGCGAGCTAAATAAAAGTTAGTGTCACTAATAGTGTAAACCATCAGGCATATTCGACCCGGTAACAGACTATGAGAGCCGACAGACAAGAAACATGTCAACTTATTTCTTACGGAGAACCGCGGTCAGAGCATTGGTCTGACGACTGACAGCAGAACGCTATATTGTTGTGCAAGGTTAGAGTTCATGAACATTAGCACATGTGTACACTTCAGAAAAGCAAAAGAAGGGTGAAGAACACAGGGAGAGCTTATACCCTGATCCAAGTGGAATTTAGAGAGCTTACAAGGTAGTATGAAGATCAAGGTGATACCAAGAAGTTGCTGAGCTAGTGCACATGAATGGGTGGGTATTTATAGAGACCACTTACACCACGATCACAATGATGTTTCAACAGCTCGGGGGAGGAAAATGCAGCCGGGAGAAAGCGTCTATCGTATCAGGAACCGGAGGTATAGGCGTTTTAAATAAGGTCGTAGAAACCCCTGGCCCTAAGATAATAAAAACACGATAATAAAGGTGCACCACGGACCACGGTGAATAGATCAATTTAGTTACTCATTCGAAATACCAAACAAAGTAATTCATCGTCATGGGTAGCGTGTTATGCAGTAATAGTTGGTGCCGCAGCCACCTCTCTGCGGGCTTCGTTTTCGCGCGCTACGCGCGCGAGTTGTAAGGGTGACTGCGTCACCAACAGTAATAGCCATAGCTCCCCATACAAAAGGAATGGAAAAATGAGTTGAAGGACTCAAAACTACTGAGCTGCACAGCAGTGGAGATTGGAGAACAGATCGAGCATGTACACGTGTTATTATAGTACCGAGAGAGAGAGAGAGAGAGAGAGAGAGAGAGAGAGAGA
>AVPN01000518.1:33511-45991 GCA_000695325.1 Pleurobrachia bachei | reverse complement strand
TCTCTCTCTCTCTCTCTCTCTCTCTCTCTCTCTCTCTTTCTCTCCCTCTAAAATTAATGATCAGATTGAAGCACGTCAAGAGATAATTATTTGATGAAAATCTGTTTTCAGATGCAGCACCATTCTCCCAGCACTCCTACTGGTTCTGTTATTGTTTTGGAGAAGCTCCGCCGAAAAAGGGACATCCTCCTTTTACAACGTGAGGTTTGTTTTTTTGTTGTTTTCATTTTCAGTTTTTTAGTATGAGCTGGGATTCCTGTTTGTCGGGATCTCTAATTGTCAATTTGCATTATAAACGACATGATCTGCTCACCTTCGATCATGTCAAATGTCAATATTTCATGGCAGCCAGTTAATACTACCAGCCTATATAAGCGGTCATATTATTGCGTATAATTATCGGATATACCGTTCTACCACTGCTGCAGGATCATTGTAACGAATCTTGACCTCAAATTACTGTTAATTAGTGTCATTCAGTCATAACATGATATTCATGCCATTGTTTTCCAGAGATAAAATAGGGGACCCTCAGAATTCGAGCCCAAAGAAAAGGGTCTAAGTTCCCAAGACGCGCGCGACACTTTCCAATTTTGTGATAAAAGTATCCCAGCGCTAGCAATTGGAATACATTTCAAACTCTCATGTTTGCGGGAATACAAAAAATGTATTCGAGCAACTTCTCAATCAATCTACCCTTTCTATCCCTCAGTTATCTGCAATGGAGAAGGGAGGAGTAAGACCGGAAAGTGGTAGTACCTCAGGGTCACCTGTACAATACCTGCCTACAGAGGGGTTTATTGTTTGTTTGGACTTCCTAGCCCCAGCCTTACAAATCCCTGTCAACCTTCATGTTGCCGTTCTTAGGTAGGTATTATTGTGCCACTCTGAGAGAGTTTCAATCTAGTTTATAAACTTTAGACTTTTGGTGACACACAATTCAAATTATCCCTCTAGGAAGCAACAAGTGATATCACAGACTGCTACTTTCGTGGTAGTTCCCTCTCCTAACCTAACATTCCTTGGATATCACGAGACTTTCCTTAACATACCATGTGATCCAAATACATTCCTACTGACATCCGTCCAAACGGTATACTAGACAAAACATGATGGCCAATCATAGCTTTCAGTTATAATGAAAACTACTCCTGATTTCCTATATTAACTCTGATCCCTACCTAGGATATAACTCCCATCCCTACCTAGACTAGATTTCCTATATTAACGATCTGAATTCTGATCCCAACTCAGACAGACGGCGAGGAGTTGGGGTGGTGTCTGTTGTGATGGGGGATCTCTGAACAGTGGTTCTTGGAGGATAACCCTCAAATCAGCACCCTTCTCCCCAGAAAGGGTCTCTAGCCTGTATCACGGAGTAAAATCCCTCAACTACAGTATTCGACTGAGGTTCGTTAAAATATCTCATTGGCTCAGATCATGAGAAATGATATTGTAATCTGCACCATTTTCAGGATTGGTGAAAAAGCGATCCAGGAGTCTTTTTTGGCAGGACGATCCCATAAATTAGCACAATACACCCTTCATAACCCGGCATTCAATGATAACCTCATCCTAACAAACAATCTGAACAAGTTTGAAAAACGACATGTGAGTTAATCTTCAAGCTTAATCTTCAAAGTTTATATTCAAAGTTACTGTGAAATTCTCTTTTTTTTTCTTGTGTTTGTAATGGTTAAAAGTGCACTTTATTTTCAGAAATTGGAATCCCGACCAGCTATTCAGAAGGTGGCTGATACATACGGTCCCCCTGGGGAGTTTGACCCAATTAAGGTACGAGGTTCAGGGTACAAGGTACAGGGTACCCATAGAGGTACCCATAATGTGACTTTGACATCACTTCATCATGCCAACTTTTATCCTCTCTAAAATCCCTTCACTCTTACTTCAGACACTAAAAAGTGGAGGGTCAAGGAGGATCAGTAGGGTACTACCAACTCGTGTTTCTACACCTCCCCCTCAACCCTCTCTGATACCCACACTACCCACTCCTCCTGCTGCCCCCACCGTGAGGATCAAGGGATTACACGTTCACACAATAGAAATGAGTGTTAAAGGGGAACCTGCAATAACTATACAGACAAAGTAACCGCGATCTTTTGTTGAGTAACTCAACAAGCGATCTTATAATTGGCCAATTACCGAACTTTCCTATTGTAGTTAGTTCAAATTTGATCAGCTCACTTCCTAACCCTATGCCCAATCCAGATCATGTGCGATAGATGAAGAGTATACGCTGGTAACCACCCATGATAACCACCCACCCTCTCCAACCACTCTTCAAACCACCCGAACTGGCCGGTATCTGGTTGATAATTATACCCTTGAAGAGGAATGGTGTGATGAAGATCTGGTGTTCCTCTTCTCAATTCACTCCCAAATCGAGTGTATTGGGTGGTCCTTCATGCGGTATTCCGATAGACGGGAACGGCTGGATGTATTTTCTGGACCTTTGCCAACCTTCCAAATTCTCATTTCGGTGAGATCTTGTTTTATGTAGTTAACTGTATTCTGTTTCGATGAGATCTTATCCTCTTTTGCCAGTGGGATTAGTGGGGATGAAAATGTCGCAGATCACACATTCACTATTCGCTACATAACACTACAATCTGTGTAGGTTTTGGAAGAGCACGAGGGACGAGGTGAGGAGGAAGATTATTCGAGTTCCTTTCCAATTGTAGCTGATGCTACTATTCACCTTCGTTACTACGATACCACAGAGCCAGTACCCCATTTCAGCCAGCCAATTGATCTACCCCTTCCCCTACCTCGACTTCCAACTGGTAGGAGTATTATAATAGTGTCCAGAAAAACGAGCTGTGTCGGATTCATGAACAAGACGGGGTATAATGGACGAGAGAGACTACCACATTGGGGCGGAGAGTTCAAAGTAATTTTATTCTTGTTCAAATCTAGTTCATACGTCGTTCTCACAGGTGCTTTCCGGCATAAGGAGATGCGACCTAGTTCTACTCTACACGATAAAAAGACACCTATTTATCTACACATCGGTAAGTGTTTTTTTTCAACCCCCTTTCCTCTCTATAACCCCCATGTCCCATCTCTAACCCCATCTCTAACCCCATGATCCACCCTCAGACGGTGCTAGATACTTGCCCTCATGTGTGACAGTGTCCCGGGTAGTTGGCAGAGTGTTTGACGCCTCCTTCACCTCCCTCGGATGGAACATCACCAGCAGTGTGGTTCTAGAGAGTGATGTATACAACCCGGTATACAAGTACACTATAGAACTGCCCGGTGATATACCTGCAACTAGTACAGTGGCCGTGAAGATTTACACTATACATTGCCTGACTGGTGGGTTCCTTCATGTAATGTTATTCCCAACTAACTAAAATTGGACCCCGATATACCAAGAGGGTAAACTTCCCCCACCGACATTTGCCACAATACAATCTCTTCTCCCTCCATTAGGTGTGATGATAACAGTAGGGTATGCCGTGTTGAACCTATTCACCAAACGCTCCACCCTGATCCCCGCTACCCCCTCCGATACCTACCTATCTCTGAATGAGGGGGCCTTCCAGCTGCCTATCCACACCCTCGGTCCTGATGCATCTCGACCCCTCACCGCCAACTGTCTGGATCACATCCCCCGGGTAACTTTCCTATTGTAGTTAGTTCAAATTTGATCAGCTCACTTCCTAACCCTATGCCCAATCCAGATCATGTGCGATAGATGAAGAGTATACGCTGGTAACCACCCATGATAACCACCCACCCTCTCCAACCACTCTTCAAACCACCCGAACTGGCCGGTATCTGGTTGATAATTATACCCTTGAAGAGGAATGGTGTGATGAAGATCTGGTGTTCCTCTTCTCAATTCACTCCCAAATCGAGTGTATTGGGTGGTCCTTCATGCGGTATTCCGATAGACGGGAACGGCTGGATGTATTTTCTGGACCTTTGCCAACCTTCCAAATTCTCATTTCGGTGAGATCTTGTTTTATGTAGTTAACTGTATTCTGTTTCGATGAGATCTTATCCTCTTTTGCCAGTGGGATTAGTGGGGATGAAAATGTCGCAGATCACACATTCACTATTCGCTACATAACACTACAATCTGTGTAGGTTTTGGAAGAGCACGAGGGACGAGGTGAGGAGGAAGATTATTCGAGTTCCTTTCCAATTGTAGCTGATGCTACTATTCACCTTCGTTACTACGATACCACAGAGCCAGTACCCCATTTCAGCCAGCCAATTGATCTACCCCTTCCCCTACCTCGACTTCCAACTGGTAGGAGTATTATAATAGTGTCCAGAAAAACGAGCTGTGTCGGATTCATGAACAAGACGGGGTATAATGGACGAGAGAGACTACCACATTGGGGCGGAGAGTTCAAAGTAATTTTATTCTTGTTCAAATCTAGTTCATACGTCGTTCTCACAGGTGCTTTCCGGCATAAGGAGATGCGACCTAGTTCTACTCTACACGATAAAAAGACACCTATTTATCTACACATCGGTAAGTGTTTTTTTTCAACCCCCTTTCCTCTCTATAACCCCCATGTCCCATCTCTAACCCCATCTCTAACCCCATGATCCACCCTCAGACGGTGCTAGATACTTGCCCTCATGTGTGACAGTGTCCCGGGTAGTTGGCAGAGTGTTTGACGCCTCCTTCACCTCCCTCGGATGGAACATCACCAGCAGTGTGGTTCTAGAGAGTGATGTATACAACCCGGTATACAAGTACACTATAGAACTGCCCGGTGATATACCTGCAACTAGTACAGTGGCCGTGAAGATTTACACTATACATTGCCTGACTGGTGGGTTCCTTCATGTAATGTTATTCCCAACTAACTAAAATTGGACCCCGATATACCAAGAGGGTAAACTTCCCCCACCGACATTTGCCACAATACAATCTCTTCTCCCTCCATTAGGTGTGATGATAACAGTAGGGTATGCCGTGTTGAACCTATTCACCAAACGCTCCACCCTGATCCCCGCTACCCCCTCCGATACCTACCTATCTCTGAATGAGGGGGCCTTCCAGCTGCCTATCCACACCCTCGGTCCTGATGCATCTCGACCCCTCACCGCCAACTGTCTGGATCACATCCCCCGGGTACCCGGATCTTGGCTCCTCGCCAGGGTTACTACAAAGTCACGTGATAACGTGCTGCCTGTGTATAGTGAGGGAGGGTATACCGATAGGCAGAGTGGGGCACTGTCGATAACGGAGACATATGTCTTGGATAGTCACCGGCAACGTCCAATTAAACAAGGTAATTGGTAAAGAAATTGATTGGTTAATGTCTGCTACAGTATCATGTGATCTCGTCTTGTTGTGCTCTTCAATGAAATAATATTGTCTGAATATATCCCATAATCATGGTACCCATGTCTCTCTACAGGTTCGACATGTGTAGCAGGTTTGGATCAGGTAGATGTATTGAGGAAGTTAACACGACTAAAGAACCAGACAGTACATGACCTGTCCTTATCTCACATTGTCGAGTACAACTCAGACTATGGCGTATCAGTCATCTTCAGCGATGTCCAGGTATGGAACCAACTGCAGGGGATCCTTCAATCTTCATCGAGATTATTACTTCAAACTCAGCGAAAGGGATGGAGTTTGTTCTTACCCCTCCACCTCACCCCTTCTTTTCAGAGTATACAATCGTCAGAATCAGTGGTGTTTGTATTTGCTAGGCTCTGTACCCCTGCCACCATCAACACTTTCACTGACTGCCCCGTGTACAACACAACTAGACCTGATCAGGGGACCCCTGGGGTGGTGAGATGGCCAGATCAACAGGTTCACTCTTTTAGACATGTTCGTGCTGGAAATGAGGTCTCACTTCTCATACAGGTGCTGATAAATTAGTTTCTCCTAGTGAGGAAAGCAACACATTCAAACTAACTAAGTTGTAGAATGAGTTTAGTCGTGGTTGGTTGTTTTGCACTCAGTAATCACCCCTATCTCTCGATCGAACCACTCTTTAGTCACTCTTTAAACACACTGTGTGTTGCAGGTTATTGAGTATACTCGGGACACTAAATCATGGAGGACAGCTGGATCTTTTCTGTGGCCTGTATTTGAAGATATAATACAGGGTGGAAATGTGTTTGTGTCTAGCCCCGATGGACCTGTAGCACTGGAAGGGGGTGGTGGTACTAAAATATCCTTCAAGGTATGTATGTACCTATGTGGCATGTGCATTTAGTTTTACATTTCATTGGGAGAATGGGAGATCAGGCTCTTCATTCATGACTCTGCCGGGATTCTACCCAGCTAGATTCACTATATTGATTCTAAAAGACCTCTGCATTTTAGGTGTTTGACAGTCGACTAGAAGGAATGGTAAAACCCTCCTCCCCCTCTAACCCCATTGCCAATGTATCCTATGAGGCTCTAGCCATCCAAGGATTGGACTTTATCAGACGTGAAATAGACTCACATAACGCCAGGGATTAGTAAGCATGTTCTCGCTCATTCTAAAAACACATTGGAACAAGATTTTTAATATATATTCCCTTCTAAAAAACATTAAAACACTGCTAGGTCGTAAAAAATGTGTCTGTTAAGATTTCCGCCGCTCGCACTGATTAGGAAATTGTACATTTTTTACACTCTCCTGGTCCCATTATAATGAAGACACGTGTTTTTTGCTTCTCTCTCAATCACATGGAGGATAGGCATATATGGTTCCCAACGCATAATGCCATCTTTTCATCTTAAATTTCTCTCTCTATGTCTCTCTCTCTCAAGAGAGAGAGAGAGAGAGAGAGAGAGAGAGAGAGACACTTTCTTTCACACTGCCTCTCTTCAAATTCATTTCACGTAGTACATATTGTCTTTCTTTTATTTTTTCAACTCGCACACTTCACAAAAATAGTACTGTGCAGTGTGCCACCCTCTCTTCGACTACACAATCTGATCATACTACACAGTACTCGAGTGGTTTCTACAGTTCTCGATGTCATGGGTATTAGGATATGGTCGAAGATAACCTATAGTCGGAGACTATCTCTATCTCATCTGAACATAATGGCACCATATCTACTGGAACCAGAAGTTAACATCTGCTCCGGAGAGTTCCACTACAATGTCACCATGGCAACCCCTGCAATCGGTGCAAACATGCTGGCCCATGTCACCGTGGCTGTCTCCATCCTGGGACTAGCGGCCCTCTATCTCAACACCTATGTAGCCCTATACCTCAGACCTAACCGCACCTCGACCCTGACCATGTGCTATTACAGTTTGTGCGTTTGTAACGCCTGTCTGGGCTTGGTTGCTATACTTCACGCCACCTTGTTTGTTCTATACAACACCCAGGGAGGGTCAGACAGGCTCAGTTACGTTGTCTTTGGGACGTATCTAGTGACCAGTACTAGTACTAATTCCAAGTTGGTTTACAACAGTACGATTATTCTGCATCGGGCCCTCAAGTGTACCAGGCTGTCTGGGAGTGATTGGAACAAGTCAGCTGCTTTCCTCAGAGTCTTTCCTGTGGCGTGGTTGCTGTTCTTGGCGGGCACACTGGAGTTCCAATTCTCCTATCCGAGTGAGGTGGGTACATTTACGGTACATTTATGCATATGGTACATTTACGGTTTTAGTAATTGATACCTGTACACTTTAATTTGTATTAAAGCCACCCTAAAACCAAACATTCCCGTAAAATCCTTGTTCAGGTGCTTCTACAGCAGTTTATCTACTACCCAGAGTCCAAGAATGGGAAGGAATTCTCCACCCTTGAGTTAGCAGAACGTGGCCTGTACATGTGTGTTATCTTTTCTAATTTGGTGTGTCTGGTTGTGTGTTTGGTGGCGAGATACTGGCAAAGTGGGTCAGCTGCAGCTGCTGTTAAACGGAAGAAGGACCTCCTCTACCGGCAGGTAATTATACTTATAGCTCGAGTTTGACCTGTATGGCGTGGCCAGGCATTAGACTGATGGAGATCATGATAAAGTAACCCTATTTTATTGATTTAGTACCACTATGTCATTGTCTATCTTGTTAATCACCCTCTTTCACCCATGTAGGAGGGAGCAGCGGAGCAGCTAGCGATGCATGGGCAGGACAGTAACACAGATATAGCAGTGAGCACCATTTTCCTGGCTTGTTACTCCTTCGAGTGTATTGTGCTCCTGGTTGATGTAGTTACACCCGACCAGCATTTAGGTAACTATGGGGTAACTATGGAGTTACTATGGCATAACTATGGGGGACTTTGGGTCAACTGTGAGGTTACTATGATTCTATGAGTGAGAGATTTTACAACTAACCCTCATTAGGGTGTGTCATTTTGCAACAAAGTTTTCCGATTTGTCTAAAACCTTCCCAGAATTTGTGGACAGGTACACAGAGAAGGACTGTGAAGTTTCAGCCTCCTACTCCAACTCCTTACGGGTACAAAATGTTTTTTATGCGCATAGGAAGTGTCACTTCCCGCGCACCCATTTTGACCCATTTTTGCCACTTTAGGGCATCCAAAAAAATTTCTAGTTGCTTCTTGGATTGCTAAGAGTCGTCTATATGTCAAATAAAAGCATTTACACGATTTTTGTAAAAAAATATTTTTATTTTTTCCCCATTTTTGGCAGACTTGCACTCGCATACTACACAAGGCTTCATTTCATGTCCTTCCATTTGACCTTTGCTGTCGTTTTTCTTATACAGGCCCATAAACCCTCAGGGATGCTAAAAGAAGTTAATAGAGGGCCATAGAGACCCATAAAGGCCCATATGTATTTTCTAAGCGAGAAATTTCACCGAATCGCAATTTCTTACCGAGAAAGATTTCCCGAATCGTATTTTCTAAGCGGGAAATTTCCCTGAATCGCAATATCTTACCGAGAAAATTTTCTCGAATCGTATTTTCTAAGCAAGAAATTTTCCCGAATCGCAATTTCTTACCGAGAAAATTTTCCTGAATCGTATTTTCTAAGCGAGAAACTTCCCCGAATCGCAATTTCTTATCGAGAAAATTTTCCCGAATCGTATTTTCTAAGCGAGAAATTTCCCCAAATCGCAATTTTTTACCGAGAAAATTTTCCCGAATTGTGTTTTCTAAGCGAGAAACTTCCCGAATCGCAATTTCTTACCGAGAAAATTTTCTCGAATCGTATTTTCTAAGCGAGAAATTTCCCCAAATCGCAATTTTTTACCGAGAAAATTTCCCCGAATTGTATTTTCTGAGCGAGAAACTTCCCCGAATCGCAATTTCTTATCGGGAAAATTTTCCCGAATCGTATTTTCTAAGTGAGAAATTTCCCCAAATCGCAATTTTTTACCGAGAAAATTTTCCCGAATTTTATTTTCTAAGCGAGAAATTTCCCCGAATCGCAATTTCTTACCGAGAAAATTTTTCCGAATCGCAATTTTCTAAGCGAGAAATTTCCCCGAATCGCAATTTCTTACCGAGAAAATTTTTCCGAATCGCAATTTCTTACCGAGAAAATGTTCCCGAATCGTATTTTTTAAGCAAGAAATTTCCCAAGTCGCAATTTCTTACCGAGAAAACTTCCTCGAATCGTATTTTCTAAGCGAGAAATTTCCCGAATCGCAATTTCTTACCGAGAAAATTTTCTCGAATCGTATTTTCTAAGCGAGAAATTTCCCCTAATCGCGATTTCTTACCGTTTCTGTATAGCTGGGTTCCGTTTATGTTCATGTACATGTATTGTTTATACTTTTTTCACGCAACCACATCCTTCATTTTTTTTTGTATTTTTTTGTATTTTTTTGTATTGTTTGTATGGAAAAAAACAGGAATTTTGGATACTTTTATGTATGGTCCGTACAAAAAAATACAAAAAAATAGGTTGGAACCCCCCCAACTACATACACCTAACCCTCACCCCACCCCTGCAGTTGAAGGTGGCCTGACCTGTCTCGGGTATTTCTGTATCAGTACAGGCATGCCCCTGCTCAACGCAGCAGTAGACCCCATTATCATTGGTGCATACAATGACGGAATAACCACCCGAGTCTCTGCCATGTTACCCAGTTGGAGGTTCAACCTGCTCCAGAAGCTCAAAGGTGGAGGTGGGACTGGGGTTAGGTTTGGGAACACCGTGGTCCTACATGAGATGGATACCGTGGGTAATGGGGGCATGCCTCGGTTGGGTAGTTTGGGTGGTGCTGCCCAGAAGCTACGGAACAAACCGGATATCATTGAGTTTGTTGATACGGATGTGGAGAGTGATAGTTCATGGGAGAGTTTTGAGTATAAAAGTTCCTCTGCTCACCACCATATCTCCCGAAGATTCAGACGATAGTGTGCGTTTGGTGACATAGGCACCTGGTGTGATCCCCACACACATGTGTGGGGATCGCACTAGGTGGCTATGTCGCCAAAGTGTGCGTGTGATAGCAGATGGACACGTCATGTGTATTTCAGACAGACAATGCCAGTTTTACTACACTGATGGCATCAGAGAGGTCATTATATTAATATGAGTATGTGATCCAGATCAATTTAAATTAAATTTTAATGGTCTTACTCTTCTTTAAATTAAATGGCAAATTTAGTGCATTGAATTGAATGTTAGAGTACTTTAATATTTTGCACATGACCATACACGTGTTTTATTTTATCATCTCTAGCAGGGAAATGGATGACGTTATTTTTCAATGAAATGACGTCATCCATTGTGTAAGTAAGCAGAATTTTGTGCGCAGACGCGGTTTTGTAAATTAAACATTGCAAATAGCTGCCGCGCAGTGCGCGTTACCATTGCATTGTTTGTTCTCGCTCCGGCGCGATTCACGCTTTGAGAGATTTCAAAAACGTTTTCGCAGTCAGTTTCCAGTTTTATTTTTCTCTCAACTTTGGTCTTTGAACTGAGATTTAAGAAGTTTTATAGCTTGCAAGAAGAACTGATATGAATTGACTTGTTTGCTACAGGATTGTATGATATTATACGCCTATAATTCCGCGTCTGCACGGCCTCAGCTTTGCTCAGGGTGCTAGGCAGGGCGCTTCGTTGAACTTTTTGTACTTGATTTGTGATTTTATTTTGTTTTGGAAAAGTCTAACACGATCTCCTGGTATTAGGCGTGTGTGTGTCTCACATCTCTAGGGAGAGATGAAGTCGACCACTCCTAGGACGCCCCTTCTGGACTCTTCGGATTACATCATTTTTGGAATTAGCTCTCTTTTTTACATTTTAAACCTTATCTCCAATTGCTATGTCAGGTAAGATAGCCATAGGAGTTAGTAAGCCCTTCCGTTATCAAATTTGATCTTGTTTAACCCTTGTTTTACCCTTCTCAGTTATCACATGCACCAGAAGGGAAGGATGAGTTGGTTTGTTACATCGGCCTCCCTCATCGCTCTATTCTACCTTTTCACCCAGATCTTTTCCCACATCTTTTTCACGTACAATAACGTGGCGGACAGGGACTGCTCACCCTATCTGAAACATATTAACGCCAAGTCAGGTACCTAATTAATAACTGCAGGATAGCTAATAGTGCAGCCAATATATCACAATAACAATAGGGGCATGTTTCCCAGTATCTGTCTCTCTTCTCACACCAGAACTGTGATAATTTCCCAATATCTCACAAGCCAGGGCAGAATTTGATAATTTCCCAATATCTCTCTATATTACTCTGCTGATAATATCACACACACAGGTGAAGAGGAGGGGGGACAGATAACAAAGAAGGAGTTTCTTGAAATTCACCATCAGGCTGTTTGCCCACACTCCAAATTCCCTGATCGCCTATGGACGGAGAAAAATCTTCACAATCTAAAAACTACTCATGTCAACTTTTGCCAGAAAATATGCTCCCAGGTGAGTTGAGAGAGACAACAGACCGGTAGTAGTACTACTAACTGTAGTATTATGTAACATGAAAATTATGCAAATGGTAGTTGTGTTATTTCCAGTTAGTAACATTGTCCCCTCTACTCCTGTTCCAAGTTAGTTAGTAACACATTGTCCCCTCCCTCAAGGCGGTGAGCGTGGTTCTCCACCTACTTCATATTGGGCCAGTATTGAGGTTTATTCAGCTCCTTAAGTTTAGACACAGGGAGATGAATACCCGGCCTACCGAGGATGAGGACATGGAGGAAAAGAAGATAAAGGTTTGTTAAATGTACAGACAGATTTATACAAAATCACCAGACAGATAGAGAAAAACAGATCGAGAAAACAGATCGACAAAGACAGACAGATCGAGAAAAACAGGTCGAGAAAGACAGACAGATTGGGAAAAACAGATCGAGAAAGACAGAATGATCGAGAAAAACAGGTCGAGAAAGACAGACAGAGGGATAATTTTTCTTTGGAATGACTCTGTTTTACACAGGGTGCATTTACTCGTGTTAGTAAGAAGGGACATTCTCTATACACAATGCTTAGCTCTATTGTTTTAACTGACGTTTCCGTCTCTTTCTCTCTTTCTCTCTCTCTATCTCTCTCTCTCTCTCTCTCTCTCTCTCTCTCTCTCTCTCTCTCTCT
>AVPN01000517.1:10304-26163 GCA_000695325.1 Pleurobrachia bachei | reverse complement strand
ACACATTGTGGCCTCTATTGTTTACGCAAAAAGGTGGTACAATCAAGGTCGTTCGGGACCCTAAAAACGGACCTTTTGTCTAAAATACGACCCTCTGTAACGTAAAAACCGTAACTCCGATTTGTATGAACTTTTGAACGTGTGCTCTAGGTGTCAAGGCAACACGAACTACCAAGCGGCAAGTTCGTAGGACAACGGGAAGGTCGTCTAAAATAAAGTTGAAATTGCCGATTTCAGACAATAAGTATAGTAGCGCTGTCAAAATTTTCAAAAATTTTCAAAAAATTCAAAAAATTTTTTTTTCGCAATTTCGATTTTCCATTCACTGGAAGCAAAAATGCTTGGAAAGTGGACATTTTTAAGGGAAGGATGGTTGGGGGGAGGGAGGATTGGGCGGGTGTATCTTTTAGTGCTTTATAACAGCAGAAATATATGATGATGAATTTTTGCAGATATTTTTACTTTTCGAGAGAGAGAGAGTTGAGGAAGATAACAAAATCTATGTGTGGAGATAAAGTTATATTTGTTTAAAAAGAGGCAAATTATAACTGAGCTTCTAAATTATATATCTGGACAGATTTTACTATGAAACAGCAGCTGCTGATCTCTCTTATTATTTTCTGGTTTAAAACTCAGATTTGATCGTCACACGTGATTGTGCAAAGCACACAGAACATGTATCTTTGTTTCTTTCGTCTCTTACCATAGTCCCCTAACTATAGCTTCCCCTAAAGATAGCACTCCCTATCATATTGCCTTGATTGATCCCATCACTAACACTCTCTCTCCGTTTTCTCTAGCTGACACTATGACTAGCAAGTTGAGCAGCAAGCGACGCTATATCGTCCCCTCCTCCTCCCCCGGCCACTCTTCTGATGCCGCTAAATCTTCCTCTGCTGAATCTTCTTCATCTTCTGATGGAGACGAAGAGTATAGGGTGAAGAAGAAGAAACGAAAGTGCACAAGGAAGAGCAGTAGCAACAAGTCTGATCATGGTGAGTTTTGAGTTGTGTTTTTTTTTTGTTTGGTTGTTTGTTTGGTGAGTTCGTGTTCGTCGGATAGTTTTTCTTGCTCCACCTTTGGTCTTTTTCCGTGCGCTCCGCTCGTGTAAAGGGTTATATTAGAACATAACAACTGTTTGTCAGTTTGTTCGTTCGTTCGTGCGATTAGAGAGGGGAAATACTATTGTTCTCCCTGCTTTTTTCTCTCTCTCTCTCTCTCCCTCAGTGAGATTGAGGGGGGGGGGAGAGTAAGAGAGAGAGAGGGAGAAAGGACAACTGAGCAAAAGAATGTGTGTTGTGACACCTGTCACATAATGCGTGGCATGTCTTTTCCTCCTCTTACCACTTCAAAAGCGCCTCTCTCACTTTCTCCCTCTCTCTCCCACCTCTCTCTCTCTCTCCCACCTCTCTCTCTCTCCCTCTCTCTATTTCTCTTTCCCTCCGGCCTCCCTCTCTCCCTCCCTGCCTACATGCCGAACTCCACCTGTTTTCCATCATGTTTTTTCTTCTCTCCAAAGCTGTCAACGCGAGGTGGCGTATTGTCAAAAATAGCAGCTCTGTAATCGGAGAACGGACGTTTCTTGGCGCCTCCTAAATGACTATTAAGTTCTCCAATATTTATCTATCTCTCACGTTCTCCAACCTTTTCTTTCTGTCTCTCCTTCTCCCTATTCTTCTTTGTCTTTGTGACTCAAATCAAATGAATAGGATGTTCCAGGAATTCCCGGCAAACATTATGGAATAATTCCATACAGTCACAGACACTCGATCTGCAGCAAAATATGCGGTAGAGATCATATTAAATATGCCAGCAAACTCTCTGGGAGAGTCTCTCCCTCGATCTCACTCAGAGCTCTGTGAGAGATGGAAGTAGTGGAGAGAGAGAAGTTGATGAAAGTATAGTGTAGGATTCTCAAAGTGAGGCTTCCTACTTACTATAATAACTAATAATAACTAATGTATAAATGTCTAGTTTTGAATGTTACACAACGAGTGCATCGCTTTTGACACTTTCTCAAAGGAGAGATGACATGAGAAACCCTTCAATTCCACTAGATGTACATTATGTCTCACACTCTGAGACTCTCTCTCTCTCTCTCTCTCTCTCTCACTCTCTCTTTCTCAATCCCTCAATCTCCCTTACAAAGTCAGTAGTCACACTCCTTATATCCCTGTCGGTCTGTCAAAGTGTCTGTCGTGATGAACTTTTAGCACTGTCTCCTTCAATTTGATGAATTGAAGGTGCCAATACTTCAGCTGTCTTCAGCTGTCTACTTCTATCTTCTATCGAATTTTTCGCGAAAAATCAAGTTTTTAAAATTTTTAACCATGCCTTTATACTAACCACCCCGTCTCCTTCTAACCACTCCTTCTAACCACCCATTCCTAACCACCTTTCTAACCACCACGTCTCCCCAGGCAGTGCACCAAGTAAGCCAGCCTACAAGGAATCCTACGTTTTCTCAACTGCCCTCGCCAACTTGGCTGCAAGTGCGGTGCAGCGTGGTCTCTGTGACAGTATTATCATCTGCCACAAAGGAATTCCAAGGGAGCCCAACAAGCTAACGATCAAGGTAGGACGACTGAAGGGGGGGGTGGGTGTAATGAACATTCCGAGACGGTAGTAACGAGGAGTAGTTAGTAACTATGGGGTAAACAGGGTAACCAGTTGCTATAATAACTAGTTGCTAGTTACCTCATAGTTTTACAATTTAAGATGATTTTTCTGTTTATTCCAGCGAATTGTCGCGGACACTCTTCTTATAAATTTGTCCGTCCGTATGTGTGGGTTGGAAAAAGGATAAGGAGTGTAACTTTAGGCGCCCCGCGGGGTGATGTAATTTAAGAATTGAGTAATGAGTAGTTTCCAGAAGAAAAACGATAATTGAGATGCCCAAAATGTTGACATATTCCTTGTCTGTCAGCTCTCACACCGGGCCGAAGGCCTGTTGTGAGCTTACGCGAGCCCGAAGGCTTAGTGCTGATTAGACAGACTGCGTAGCATGGCAACCAAAATGATGTTAATAAATAAAATAGAGAGGGAGAGATAAATAGAGAGATTAGTAGAAAGAAACTAGAAAACTTGTCGCCACAGCTAGTTTCACATCCCATATTTTACCATTTCCCATATCCATCTCTAACATGTTTCCTCTATTTTCAGACGCCCAAGGTGGCCAGCAAGCTGATCGCCAACGCCACCCTTAACCACGGAAGTAGCAAAAAGGAAAAACGAGATCGCTCCTCAACTGGTTCATCAGGACACGGTCGAGAACAGGACCAAGCCTCACCACCACTACCCCGATCAGTGGTATCACCTCCGAGCAAGCATCACCGGCGTGAACAGAATCACCACAAACCGGAACGAAAAGTTAAAACCGCTCCTGCTGTTGAGAAATCAGAGAGGAAACCATCTCCAAAACAAGAGAATGGCGTGGTTAAATCACCCCTGACACCTCCAAGAAGCCCTTCAGCGGTACCCAATATCGCCGGCGATTACACTCAGTCACTATCGGAGAGGATAAAATGCCGATCTCGGTCCTGTATTCCTTGTCTGTCAGCTCTCACACCGGGCCGAAGGCCTGTTGTGAGCTTACGCGAGCCCGAAGGCTTAGTGCTGATTAGACAGACTGCGTAGCATGGCAACCAAAATGATGTTAATAAATAAAATAGAGAGGGAGAGATAAATAGAGAGATTAGTAGAAAGAAACTAGAAAACTTGTCGCCACAGCTAGTTTCACATCCCATATTTTACCATTTCCCATATCCATCTCTAACATGTTTCCTCTATTTTCAGACGCCCAAGGTGGCCAGCAAGCTGATCGCCAACGCCACCCTTAACCACGGAAGTAGCAAAAAGGAAAAACGAGATCGCTCCTCAACTGGTTCATCAGGACACGGTCGAGAACAGGACCAAGCCTCACCACCACCCCCCAGATCAGTGGTATCTCCACCGAGCAAACACCACCGCCGTGAACAGAATCACCATAAACCGGAACGAAAAGTTAAAACCACGGCTCCTCCTCCTCCTGTTGAGAAATCAGAGAGGAAAACATCTCCGAAACAAGAGAATGGCGTGGTTAAATCACCCCTGACACCACCCAGAAGCCCCTCGGCTGTACCCAACATCGCGGGAGATTACACTCAGTCACTATCGGAGAGGATAAAATGCCGATCTCGGTCCTGTAAACCGAAGTTTTATGGCGAACCTAAAGAGGACCAGTTCGAGGAACAATCTGTACCCGTCATGACTCCCTCTGCTAGGACCCCTCCGGCTCCACCAACCAAGGAAAAGAGACGGGGACATGATAGAGCTAGAAGACATGAGAAGAGGCGATCCCGGCGAGATAGTATTGAATCGGATGGAGAGAAGATAAGGAATATTTTGGAGAGGAGTGGACAGAGTCTGAGCGAAGGAAGGGATGAAGAGGAGGAAGAGGAGGAAGAGAATGAGAAACCGCCCCCGAGAGTTCCATCACCCAAACCCCAGAAAGTTACACCTCCTGCTCCGAAACAAACTCCGAAACCTCCCAAAAAGGAACCTCCACCACCACCAAAAGTTGTCGAGGAACCCCCGAAGAGTCGAGTGAAACAGGAACCACCGAAACCTCACCCGCCTCCTCCCCTTCCCGCTGTACCAGCGCCCCAACCATCTGCCGTGGAACGGGAATCTAAACCTGCGGCTAAAATTGAGAAAACAAAATCTCGACTAAGCGACAGTGGGGGCTTGTTTGAAATGGCAATTTCTCCCAAGTTGAAATCTTCCGCTGGTAGAATTAAAAAGCAGGTTAGCTCGGAATCGAAGGTACCTGGACCTGTTCTAACTGAGCCTAAACAACCAATAGAACCTGTTGCGGTGGAGAAAGCACCTGTTACCAAGGCAACGCCAACAACACCTGCTCCTTCATCAAAACAGCAACCTCCAGCCCAACTACCACCTCCCTCTGCCTCTAAATTCAAGCCCGTGAAACAGAGTTCTCCAAAGGAAATAACGACACCGACTCCTACGGAAGATTTGCCAAAGTTTAAGCCCCTCCCGATGAACACAAATGCGAAGAAGAGCAAGAGTTTTAAATTCAGGACGCCCCAGGGTGCAAAACATGATATGAACCTGGTGGATTCGATCTTCTCCAACGATTCTAATTCTCTCAACGAGGTGAAATATTTTCCTGTTTTTTTTTCAAAACTCATCCTAGATCAGATACTTATCAAATTTATAATTCGCATGAAAACTAACAAAACTAACGCAACTCTATTTTCTTTCAGCTGACGCCGCTAACGAGTAAAGTGCCGCCGATTCCCGTCTCCAGTACCGGTAACACGCTAAAAGTTCCCGTCACCCGAATGGGTGAGAAACCGCCTCGACCTGAGCTAGTCATGGGGATTCCAAACCTCCAAGGACCCAGTAAACCACCAATGTTGACTGCTGCTCACAGTGGTATTCATCATGGACCGAGGATGCAGCATATGTTGCTGAATGGCCCTCCACCTCTTAGCTCGCCCAAGATACCTGTGAAGTGTACAACACCGACATCTACCGTCGCACCTGTCTCTTCTATACAGGTAATTGCTATAATCTTCCTTTACCATTTCATTTCACTGTTTCACCGTGAGGGGCGCGGGGAAACAGGGTCGAACAACGCAACTCATTTCTTAGTTAGAGAACCCTCCTTTAGTTTTACGAAGAGAGAGAACTATTATACACATGATTGCTCGTTCTATATACAAAGATCATACACGGCCATCATTTAGTGAACTTCCTCTTGTCCTCCCAGAAATAGAGCACACAGAGAGCTCTAATTATAGTTTTAGAGAGGGAGAAAGAGAGAGAGGGGGGAGAGTCGGAGAGAGAAATAAAGAGAGAGCACAGCACACATTATATGTCTGTGTGGTTAGTTAACGCACAAACCACTGTGTTATATCATGGCCACGTGTAAATTTAGAGCAGCTTATATTGAGTTGTGCTCTAATTCTGTCGGACACTTCTCTCTGTGTGTGCTTCTTTTGTCTCTAACTTCCTTATAAGGAAACAAGGAAATAAATTACTTTTTTCGTCTCGTGCTAACCGTTATTTTTCTTTTTCAGGTAGCCCAGAAACGACCCAGCTTGGAACAGCCGCCGGGTGGTGAGCGAAAGAAGAAACGATTCGCCTTCCCAACCGAAGATGCAACTCCTGCAAAAGTCACTTCCCCCATCTCTCCCTCCTCGCCTCTCAAAGGACCAGGGAGCAGCCGCGTATCGCCCATCTCGCCCCACACGAACATTGATAATATCCTAACCAATGCGCCCCTCATCCGTAACGGCATGCCCCTCCATAAACCCAGTCCAAAGAACTCGCCTCTGGTGAAGATGGGTAACAGCACATCCCCCATCACACCCCGAGCCTCCCCCTCCATGCCACCCAACTGTCACCAACGACCCGACCAGCTGTCCCTGTCTGAGAGTTTGTTAGAGCACGGGAAACTAACGGCAGGAGGACCACACCGGACACCAGTTGTAACTATCAACCATCAAACGATAGCTGTTGAGGCTGATAGTAAAGACGCTAAGGCGAGATTAGTGGTTCAGGAGAGCGAGGCACTGTCAAAAAGGCAGCAACAAGAGATCTTCGCCCGGCAGCAACTTTACTCCCGAGCCTTCCCTTTCTCGTTCCCAACAACGGCCGCTCCCAAACTCAACTTTGGGCAGCACCACCTCAAACAACCCGACCTGGGGTCACTTGTGGACTTTTATGGTCGGGGTGAGTCCCAACCTGCCTTTCCGACCCAGCTCCGACAACACGCCCAAGCAGTAGCAGCAGGAGCTCCCCAACAACAGGCACAACAACAAGTTACCACCCACGGTAGGGCTAGTAATGGGGATCATGGTCACCACCAGATAGGTGGGGGAGGCAGGAGGGGCAGGGCAGCTCCAGCACCCGCAGCAGCAGAGAGATTACTCCAGGAGCGGATACTCAACCAAGAGCGGTTACGAGTACAACAGCGGCAGCAGGTTAGGGCAGCTGAGGGAGGAGGAGGAGGTAGGGGAGGGTTGTTCCCCGGCCAGGTCCAAGAGGCACTTCTAAACAGAAGTTCAGCCGGACCAGGTCATCTTCAGCACCTTTCGTACGGTCCCGCAGGGGGTGTGTTAAACCAAATCGGCTACCCAATGGGTATAAATCCTCAGCAGTTGTACAAACAACTAGCTAGTGGAGACCCCTCGGCCGCTGTAACGAATGCCTCCATTCTTCAGTCGTTAGCGGGTTACCAGCAGTTGCAACTCGCGGCTGCCGCGGGAAAACTCGGACCCCTCGCCCATTTGTATCAGAGTGGTGGTCATCATGGTCATCACCATGGAAACAAAGGATCGGACTCTAAAGCGGCACCAAACTCACAATACGGGGTGATAAGACACTGAGAGTGAAGTGAGAGAGAGAGTTTTTACTCGTTTTATTCCTTTTAAAATGTATATTGAGAGACATGGAGTGTGAGAGAGTGAGAGAGACTGAGATCGATCGATCTCGAGATCAAGCGAGAAAGATATTTCTCGCTCGATCTCGAGAGATATGAAAGGTGAATATATCGTGAGAATGTGTGTGTTTGTGTGTTACTGCTTATATATATTACCCCCTCTACGTTGTATCATCTGTTTTTGTTTTGCACCCCCCGTTGTTGCACCCCAACCCCCTATTCCCCCCACTTGTTTAATTATATAGTGATCTGTTTGCAACCATGAAAATAACGCTGTTTGAATTTGTAACTGAGCGGTAAATACTCGCACACGAATTTCTGTGAGGAAAGAGCTGGGTGCCCTGTTTGGAAGAATCTTTCCAACAAGATCTGTGATCCGATCATGCTTCTTGATCAAGAACTCCGTCATGGCCAAAATATGGGAATACTAATAGAGGATAGGAGATAAGTGCGAGTATTTACCGGGGCGAAGGGTTTGTTATGTTCTAACCCTGTTTTTGTGAGAGGGTCCCGGTCGAGCATGCCCGGGAAGTATCAATGATTGACAGGATACTGCATGCATTCAATGTAGCCGCTACACAGACAATACCCCTCGCGGCTCGCCGAATAATGTTCCCTGCTTGTGGATTGTGAAATTCTGAATAGATAGGGAGTGGTCGTTCTGTCCTGTCCAGTCTAAAATTGCTGCCGGTACTGGTCGAGAGGGAAGGACCCAATTAGCGTCCCTGTAGTGCCGGTCCAAAGGTCCGGTGCCACGTAAATGCGACGGACAAGGGACACCCGCGCGGACCAGTCTAACCTTCTCTCCTCGCGCGTTACATAACTCTCAGAGAGTTGAGACTGCTGCTGAATCGGGATTTGTTGAACCACTCACACACCAGCGATGTATTTTGCGGAGAGACAGAGACACGACCTGTAATGTTTGTATTAGACACAGTCCTTGGTTTGGAGTTGGCTGTCTGATGCTTCACATCTGGAGTGAGGGGCTGGGGTGAAGGGAAAAGGGACTGGGGAAAAGGGAAAAGGGACTGGGGAGAAGGAAAAAAGAGGGTGGATAAAAGTAAAAAAGAGGATTTTTGTTTGTACAAAGTATTTAAAAAGAAGAAAATACATGTGATAAGAAAAATACAGCTTTCTTCTTTTTTTGTTTGTACAAAGCATTTAAAAAGAAGAAAATACATGTGATAAGAAAAATACAGCTTTCTTCTTTCAATTCCCTCTTTATATCATTTAACAGTTTAAAGACGGCAGTTAAAGTTTTTTATACATCTGAACAATATAGATCTTAGTAGGTGTGATAGGTACAAATGTGTATACAAATGTGTGTGGTGGACGTTAAAACGATGATACTCTCTAAAATTGTGATAATGGTAATGTTGATATCGATCTTTTCCCAATTTATACAAAAAATAAAGGAAATAAAACTATGATGATGGCGCTATATGAGTGCAGGGAAATGTAGGTGAGCTTGTTTCTTGTTAAATCTTGGATGCCCGTTTGGCTTGTTTGTCCTCTTTAAACAGTTGTTTGAGCAAATATACCTGGGGAGAGGGTGCATTAGAAAAAGGGAAATGTAGCATTTAACAGAATAAAGAAGTATTTGGTTGGGAAATAACCCCTCTAAAGCCTCGCGAACTTCGCACGCTAGCAAAAGGGGGGTGACTTCGTAACCAACACAATGGTTTGGGTTCAGTTCAGTTCAGTTTTATCTGAGGATAATTCTTCGCCTAATTAATGGGATAGATTAATCAATACTTGAATAAGTTATAGTAGTGATCCTATTGTAAAATGTGTTAAGACTCACCTGAACGGTTGCCATGGTATGGTACTTACGTGTGACTTGGTATGAGGTGGATAGTTGCCTCACTTTGTTATTATTCTGAATCTTCTGATCTTTGTTTCGTTGGGCCTTGCTGAGTTGCAGCTGGACCTGGATCTTGAATAGCTGAGACTTGATACCATCCACTTGTTTCTGAGGGGGAGGGGTATGTTAGAGAAACAGGGCGGAGTTATAATATGTTTCGGATTTGTTAATTAGAGACAGGGTGGATTCTGTAAGGATGTGGAAGTTACAGAAAATACTAAACATTGTCTCTGGGCTCCGTGGGGGAGTGACTATATCTTCCACTTTCACTGTGCTACTTTATATCTTGGTATCGAAAATAACTCACACTCTGTTTGGTATCGAACCACTAAAAGACATTTAGTGGTGTGAAGGAAAACATTATTTCTCTCAATCTATAATACATGCTTGCATGATAAAATTTCACAACTTAACCCATTTAGTAACTGAATTCTCTTACTACCAATGTAAATATCTGTTAGTACAAGTTAATTTAGAAGTTCTTAGAATTCAACCCAAAAGTAATAGGGAGAGGGAGAGCGGGAGGGAGCGAGAGAGAAAGAGAAAGAGAGACGGAAAGAGTGAAAGAGAGAATCACAATCTCACAGATTTCTCCTCTCCCACCTAATACTTCTTGCATGTTATTTATCTGCCCATAGAGTGTTCTGCTTGCCTTGTTCGTCCCTCTTTCTGCTTTGTATTCTAACCACCACTTTTTTTTAGTTCTGTGGACACTCTTTTAACAATCTTGCTTGCCCTTCACAAGCACTTCTGGTCCCTATAAAAATGATGAAACTCCAGGGGAATACTATTATTTCAAGAGACTTGTTTCGTTGTGATAGCTTTATATTCTCTCTCTAGATCTCTTAAACTATGATCCTAACCCACCTCCCCGGTGTAGATTCACCACCACCATGTCTATTAACTGGTCCATAACATCCTAACCTAATCCCCCGGTACAGATTCACCATCATGTCTATTAACTGGGCCGAGATCAATGAGAAACTCCCCTCTGAAAAGACTCCAGAGCAGAAGGAGAGGAGAATGGCCATGTTCGACATGTTCGACCCTAACGGTAATTACTTTTTACTAGACAAAAATATATTTCGTACCAATTTGGGGTTCAGATCTTTTTCGAATACACCGAGTACTCTGTGTTTTCCCTCAACTAACAAATTGGTTAACCTATCCAATATAGGTGACGGTATCCTGTAGACCCCTTTCCGAAAGGGCCTTTCGTAATCATGAACACCCTACCTCTTTGCTAATTGTAATCTCTGCAGGTAACGGTATCCTGTCTCTGGCCGAGGTCGACAAAGCCATTCGAGACGTCCTTGCCATTGACGAGCTATTCGACTGTAAACCCGCCATCATGCGAGCCTTCCAAGCTGCCAAGGACTGCACCAAATCCAGACGTTCTGACGGTCACGGAGACGACTATATCGAAAAACGAGAGTTCCGATTCTTCCTTCACTCCCTCCGCCAATACTTTGAGTATTTTGTAGCGTTTGCCAGGATAGATAGCGAGGGAGATAGGAGGATTAACATTGAAGAGTTCGTAGCTGGGAAGGACATGATGGAGGTTTGGGTGGGACCCATTGATGATATGGAGGCTGCATTTGCTGCAATCGGTAAGTTTTACTAAGTTTTTGGCTGATGTTTGCCTAGTTAGACTCTGTTTCGTACGCCCCACCAAATATTTTGCAAATGTAAAGGAGGTATAGAACAGAACAAGGTAGATGCATTATTGGCACCTGGTTGTTGTTGTTTTTATATTATGAGTGCATTATGTTACCATGGCAACAAGTAGTAACATCCCCTCTCTTCAGAAACATACATATAACAATTCTCCCTTTCAGATAAGAACGGAGGAGGTCAGATTTTGTTTGATGAGTTCTGTAAATGGGCCATGAAGAGGAGCCTTGATTTAGAAGACGACGAGGAATAGAGATTGGAATTACTTTCTTGGGGAATTCCAGAAACTGCTTCAGGGAATTCCAGAAACTTTTTTGGGGAATTCCAGAGACTTTCTTGGGGGATTCCAGAAACTACTTCGGGGAATTCCAGAAATTTCTTTGGGGGATTTCCAGAAATGAACTGATATTATTCCTGCCTTACTTATCTTGCCGTTTATCATAATTTCCTTATATTTTATCTGTGGTACCTGTCAGCTGTTATGGCCAATATATATTGTGTACATATCATTATAATATGTAAAATTTTCAGAGTAATGAAATTCTATCAGCTTTAGTTCAACGCCCAATAAACTTCGTACCCCAGTACGAAACTTCCATCATCCTGAGATCCGTGATACCAGCCAAAGAAATGAGGGGAGAATAATTTGAAACTTGCCATGCCCAAATTTGGGTCATGTTTATGATCCAGGTTGATTGTGTTGACATTATAATTTAAAAACTTGTCGGGCGCCATGATTTGGTACTGTGCAAAGTGCACATCGTCAGCGTGTCGCTTAACAAGCCGTTTTCCGCGCGCTCAGGATCATGATCCGGAGGAAACTTTTGGGATCTCGATCCAGGATCTCGACCAGGATACCAGCGGCGGCTGGAAGATCGTGATCCCGCGTGGCTTGTCCGCGCGCTCCAAATAATAACCCCAGAAACGCACTGTTGCAACATGTTGCGAAAACGCACCCCTACTTTTTTGATCGCCCAAATGGAGCCTATAATGGTCCATTTTTCATTTTAGGTCTTAAGCTTAAAAAATTAATTTAATTCTAACGTCTAATCTTGATTTATATGCAAAAAGGACGTTTATCAGGAACCTGCTCTGCCCGACGTTGCGTTTTCGCAACGCGACTGTTTGAGCCTCTGTAGCCGGAACCGGGAGTCCGTTTGAGATGTAGTTTTCAGTATACATTATCTTCAGACAATTCTCTATCTCTTCAGCAAAAAACTAAATAGCTGAATCAGATTCTTAATATTGAATTTATCAGTTTAAGAATCTTGGTAAGAAACTCGTAAATTAGTACTTTTCAGTAATTAATTAACACTAATTACGGATCAAATTTTTGAAATTTTTTCATTGATTAAGTTAGACTAAACGATTGTCTACCATTACCCGAAAAGAGTAAGTTCATATCTATCACCGTTTTGCCACAACAAGGCTCTAAACAAAGGTTGCGTTTTCGCATCGTCGGGCTCTAATGGGTTAATCTCGGGGTCGTGGGTTCGAGCCCCGGGTTTAAATCTGGTCTACTGATACTTTTTAGATTTTTTCAAAAACAGTTTTGGAAATTAATATTTCTTATGACATAATTTTCTCTCCCTTTTTCTCTTTACTTTATTTCTCTCTCTCACACACATAATGATGATTACACACATTTCCCCCTGCCTTGGTGAATGCCCGAAGGATGTTTTTAGCACCAATACCAAATGATACCAAATGTATTGGTTACCATTATAGCAACCACACTGGATATCATAGAAATCAGTCAAACATGCTCTTTGGGCACCTAATTCATCAGGAAATCGAATTTTGAAGTGTACCTATTCATAAATTGTTCACCCATTTGTGGTAGGGAAACCTCGCATTATGAATACATAATGCAATAATTCTTTTAACCCTAAAGTTTGGGGCTCCGGAAGACCTTTTCAAAACCAACCAAAAAGGAAGAAAAACCAGCCGAATTTTTTAGAAATTCAGGATACCAGCCGATTCTTGGAAGTTTCCTACTGGGGAAGTTCGTACACATACAGTTCTACAGGGTGGAGAGAGAGAGAGAGAGGGTGGAGAGAGAGAGAGAGAGAGAGAGAGAGAGAGAGAGTGAGAGAGACAGAGAGTGAGAGAGACAGAGAGAGAGAAAAAGCCACCGATCTAAGTTAGCTTTTAGCATACATACGACTTGTCTGTCTCAGTTATAATATTGAATATACCCACAGTTTGTAACTATCTCTATAGTTAATTTTCCATGCAATGCTAACTAATTAAACTCTACTAAACTATTTAACTAACTAATTAAATCCTACTAAACTAGCTATGAAGTGTACCCTCTTCGTGTACTTTCTCCTCCTCTTCCTACCCCCACTAGTACTGTGTGAAAGGATTCCAATAGTGTCCGGGACCGCTAGTTCCATCTATCTGAACCTCGCAACTTATAAACCATACAATGCGTTTGATGGGAATACTACTACTTATTTCCATTCTTCTGTTGGTTCTATGGATCAGGAATGGCTACAACTGTATCTGGGTTTCAATTATAATGTCAACAAAGTTGTCATTATCAACAGGTTTGTGATTTTTCCCCGGATGATGTTTTCATGACGTGTTTTAAAATGATCATACATGATCATGATCTCTGCATTGCCGGCGATATCGCTTTGCGATAGCCCCCTGTGGGCTTGCCGTTGGCAAGCCCAGGCACTCTGTAGATAGTAGATACTTAGATAGATAGTTGATCTCTGCAGCAGGTTAGCAAAGCGTAGCGGCTTTCCACCGCAAAGTTATTTAGTACTGAAATTCCTAACCCTGCGTTTTAATATTATTCAGATTGTACACGTATTACAACGACAGACTAAACGGAACGATCGTATATCTACTTCACGGAGCAACCAAAACCACTTGTGGGACAATAACCTCCATTAACACTAACCGTGACTCAGTAGAAGCCCAGACCTACTCGATATCATGTCCTCCCTCTGTACCGACCACTTCAGTACTTCTAACAGATAGTGTGATGACGTGTGAATGTGACACACAAAATGTTATACACATTGCTGAAGTGGTGGTGTATGGATCTACCGCAGGTATGTACAAAACTATCAAAACTGTTGTAAATCTAATAGGGGCAGGGTCAAATTCAGGGACCTAATTAAATTTATGGCCCTTGTCTAGGTGACCAAGTTAGGAAGGCTGCTACCCCCACCCCCGGCCCCCGTTCCAGGTTCCTACTCTTCCACGGCCGGGTGAATGCCGAAGGCACTCACCCACAAAACTTTCAGACAGTATTTTGTTGTGAATACTAGATCCAAAAACCAAACAAGTTTGGTGGATAGCCGGGGCCGCAAAGATTAAAATCTTGCGAAAGTTATGATACATGAACTTTCGGGGCCTGGGGTGCTGTTAAATTCGCTTTTCCATGATAGTAAGTCGTTCTGTTATAAACAGGCTCTGAATCGACCCGCTGTTTTCATTAATTATGTGATATGACGTACATGGATCTGTATGTATGACAATGCAAAAGTGGAATAAAAAATAATGATAATTTGATCATTGCGATAATTTTTTTGAAAGAGCGACTGACTATCATGGAAACGCGAATTTAACAGCACCCCAGGCCCCGACCGTTCATGTATCAAAACTTTCGCAAGATTTTAATCTTTGCGGCCCCGGCTATCCACCAAACTTGTTTGGTTTTTGGATCTAGTATCAGGCATTTTGTTATACTAAGACATGTATTTTGTAATTTAATAAACGCGGTTTTGGTATTAACGGACTTTTTCAATCGTAGGTAGCCTCATAATAATCGCAGATATGATCCAATCTAGGATATCAATTGCGAATAACTAATATAAGTATGATAGTAATCGCAGATAACTTGAAATAATCACGGATAACTGATCACGAATCAGTTATAAGTTATCGCGATGATCGGTTGCGATTAGCTATCGCGATAAGCTGTCGCGATTACTTATCTATATCTGCGATTGGCTATTCGCAATTGGTTACGCGATTATTCTATAATTTTGATTATCAGTCACGGAAGATGATCACGGATAAGCATTGATAATCAGATATATCTGATTACAACAGGTTCTAGATGCTGATTCGCTCTTTTCTCGGCAATTTTTAAAATCGTCGTATATTTAAGACAGTCATAACTCTAGATATGACCACTACTAATACCTGAAATTGCAGCAGTATAGCAAGTTTTATGAAGTACATCTGATTCAATGCTAATTAACACTCATAATCTATTCTTTCTAGCTGTTTTCAAAATCGTCTTAAAGTTAAGACGGTCATAAATATAGATATGACTTCCAATTATATCCGAAAATACTGCAGTTTACCTACGTTGGCAAAATATATCCGTTAAGATCAAGATTTATAGCTTAGTTTGCTTTTTTCTAGGGTTTTTTAAAAATTGTCTTAAATCTTAATATATAGTCATATGACTGTAACTGAAGAACCGTAACTCCGATCTGCTTGAAATTTTGCAGATATGTTCAAAATGACAAGGCAACACAACGTACCAAGCGGCGTGTTCATAGAACGACGGGAAGGTTGTCTAAGACGCCAAACAAAACTTAAGACAGTCATAACTTTTGTTATGACTATCCGTTTTCTCTGTCCAAGCTTTAATACAAGGTTCACCACTAGACCTACCGACTCCCAAAGTTTCATGGTGATAGCTTTAAAACTGTGGCCTCCATCGTGTACGCAAAAAGGTCGTACAATCAAGGTCGTTAGTCACGCTAAAAGCGGACATTTTGTCTAAAATACGACCATCTGTAGCGCAAAAACCGTAACTCCGATTTGCATGAAATTTTGAACGTGTGCTCTAGGTGTCAAGGCAACACGAACTACCAAGCGGCATGTTCGTAGGACAACTG
>AVPN01000515.1:21714-38349 GCA_000695325.1 Pleurobrachia bachei | reverse complement strand
ACACTGCTTAACTTCCGACACGCCTCACAGGATGAGGATCTCGGGCAAAACGTAGTGGCGGTGGTTCCAGCCATGAGATCATAGTTAGACTGTACACAGAGATTAGAGACACATGTTGATGCTGGCCAACGCATGACTTTTACTATTTGTTGAATTGACCGCTCGTTGCTTATTGTAAATACTTATTTAGTTTACAACCTGCCATATAGCTTGTTTCATTTGGTAACCAAACCGTTTTACATATATTCTGTTGGCAACTAGATAAACGAACCCATTGCAAACAATCCAAAGCGCCAACATACCTGAGTTGTCTGTTACAGTAGATGTGGTGACAAGTAGCTCCCTCCCCTGCCAATCCATACTATCAATGGCACCCCTATCAATTACGGGCTCGCTTGTTCCATGTTGGGCAGATCTAGAACAACTACCTTCTTCTTTCTGCAGGATATCATGAATCAAATCTGTTCAGAAAGTCAAAGTAACAGCCAGAGAGAGGTTGCCTTGCTGCGCAGTCTGTCCATTCGCCGCTCGTAAGCGCTCGGACAGCCTTGTGTCTAGGGTCTAGGTCTGGCAGGCGCGCGAACGCGAGCCCTTCGGGCTCGCGTTAGCTCGCACCTGGCCTTCGGCCCGGTGCGAGAGCTGACAGACGTGGAACATGTCAAGAGAGAGGGTCTTTCAATTCTGCAGGCAATAATAAATAACGACAGTGGACAGTGGACACCATCTGTCACTATACTGCAGTCTATAGCAATCGCCAATCAATGATCTATGCCGATACGAGAAGAGAGTCAGGACAACCTTACAAAATCGATCTTACCTCTGGTAAAAGTTCAGTTAAATATCACTACCTTCTTGATCACCCGCCGCCAGGTGTCCTGAAGTAGTGCTGCAACACCCAATAAAAACTGCTAAAACTACAAACAACATAATATTGCGAAATGGGGGAGAGAGAACTACAATATCACTCACAATATGTATGATTGTGTACTAGGAAGAACCGATCTAGAGTTTGTAAAGTGAGGCATCTCTCACTACCAGCACTGGATATATAATGTGAGAATTCCACAGTGCTGGTAGGCATCCACTATCCCTAGGATTAGTGGGCCTGTATTACCATGTAGTAATACCAGTAGTCCCAAGCCGACCTGTAACTGGTACAGAAAGTACTAAAATCATTTTGAACGGAAATTGAATCGCAATATAATGAGGACATAGACTGTACAGAAATTATATACTCATTTCATATAACCTAAAACACTAAAACATATAATCTGAAAAATAAAAGTATCTCTATCCCTGGCATGGTTGAATATTTTCAGTTCTCCATGGTCTCAGTAAAGTCCCCAAACTCCTTCTATCACACAACCACACCAGTATCAACTCACATAGAAGGAGCACGCCCATAACATGGCACACAATGGGATACTCAATGAACCTCAACATCCCTCCCCCTATTATAGGCCCAACAAAGGAGCCAAGAAAGAAAAATGAGGAGTAAACCCCGCCCATATGGCACCCAACCACATTCTCGGCCAGGTTCACACGTTGTGAGTAATGCTCTACCAAGATGGGCAGAACAGACACCTGGGCGAGGCCGCTCCCAATCTCCATAGCACAGTACATGGCACATGGCCAGTAGTAGGAGAGGGATGGAAGGGGAGGGATGTTTCCACCTAGGAGGGTGCAGGATACCGCCATGATAAGAAGACCAAACTGGAGAAGGTGCTTCAGGTACTGAAAATAGGGAATTAGTGTTAAAACATGTTTCAATGAGACACCCATTTCCCCCTTTGCCTTCCATAGACTCGGAAAAAAGATATTGTTGCGAATAACAAAAACCCTCATATTATTTCACCTGTTTATTGGTGCCGAGAACACCGGCAGTTAAGGTAGCGACAGTGTAGAAAAACCCAGCACTGGTCATGGCCCAGCCGCTCTGAATTTCTCCCATTTTGTAAGTGTTCTTCATGTAGGAAGCAAAGAATGACTCCACCACAGTGCAGCACACTGATATGGCGCACATCACCGACACGCCCACGATCCCACGATCGGAGGGGGGGGGGTCGGTTCGTTAAGCCGTCAGTCAAATTATAGGATAGTCCAGATCAGTTCGGTTGATATATGGAAATTGTTGATTTCAAAAACAAGTCGGGTGAAGTGCTATGGGTGCTACTAAGGGTAACTCACAATTATGGGAAAAGTATAGATTTCTTTGCTGTTTGGTGTTTCATCTTCCTCTGATTCCTCATCACTACCCCCATCGTCCAGGGAGAACGTGCAAAAGGTAGACAGGATACAAAATGTCACACATAGTAGGGCTGATTGGAAAATATGTATTTGTATTTTTTGTAGTGACTGGTTAGTTTGAAGAATCAACTAACCCTAGACAAATGACCCATTGCATAATTATTCAACAGAATATGGATGGCTAATAAAATATAAATCTTCCAAATATCCAATAAAACGCTCATGGTACCTGAAAGGTTGATTGGAGCCCAGAACCCATACGCATCGTAAAGATATCCTCCCAGAACAGGACCTGCCATCAGACACCCGCTAAAGGATATTTCATAGGCTGCAGTTATCATCGAGGTCTTATCGGGGAAAACCTGGACCATCATATCCAGCAATCTTACATCTGGAAAGAAAATGGTAACATCTAAAATGAATTATTTTGTTGTTGCTCAGATTAAAATTGGTCACTGGTCAATGACTGTATCACCACCTTCATACCTAGAATTCCAATAGCGATGCCCTGTAGTATCCGTGAGAAAAAGGTATAAGTGAGCCATGCTCCATTATTCAGATCAAACACGTAGAGGATGGAGGAAAAGAAACTTGTCAGGATGCTGCAAAATGGAATTATTGTTTTATGTTTTCTCCTGGCAAGACTTTCACAGAAGTAGCAATGAAATTATGAACTTGTTACAGCTTGCCGACACAGCTTCAATCCGAATCAGTATATTAGTTTGTTTTCTTTTCCGTTTTTGTAACCGTCACTCACCAAATTGCAAGAGATTGTCTGATAGAAAGTTTGGCACTGAGTTTAGGTGCAAATACCAAAGTAAGAAAGAGAGATAGACAAAGGGCACCAAACATAGCTCCGGCCATGACTGAACTCTCTCCTCGACTCTGCAGGAATTTTGATTGCTGTTGCAGGGTTAGTTTTGATTGTATCAGCTTTGTGGCTACACTCTACAGTTTATGTACTGTTTTACCCCATTTTGTCAATGGGGTGAAACAGTCGTCAATCGATCAGTCGTATCCTAAACCTCAGTTTCAAGGTTGGCTATTTACTAGTTTTCTGACACGATGCCCCCTGGCCCCCTCCCCGAATTATGTTTCACCTCTAACATATGGTGGGGAAAATAATCAATATTTTACTAACCTCCATAACTTCAATAGAAAGGAATGTCAGAGGAACACAAAAGTAGAGATATAAACAGAACACGTTCATAAACGCTATGGAAAAGATAACAATCCTCCTGGTGAATGACAAGTTCCTGGTTCCAAGCAGTGGCCTCTTGTCACCTGGGTGTCCATCTCCATCAGTCTTGACGGTCATTTTACAGACTGAATTGAGAACTGGTAAGTCTTTATTTTGGGACGATTTCGGGACAAACTCACACGAGTGCTTATAAGCATATGAAAATGGTGCTTATAAGCATATGAAAATGGTTGCATTATAACATTGTAAGCTAAAAGTTACACAAGTTGGCCCAAAGTATACAACTAGACTATTTTATATTGTATTCGACTGAAGTGGCCTCATTAGAATTTGTAAAGTAATCGAAAATATTATCGATACTGCCGATACTGGATCACAAGAAAACATAGCTAGAGACACTATTGGACTTGAAAATGAAACTTTTGTCGTGTGACGAACCGTCATCTCCCCCCCCCTCAAATCGATTACATCGAATGCGAAACTCCAAGAGGAAAATAAATGAAGTTTCAGTGAATTTCCTATAGACATCAGAAGCAACCCGCAATATGAATAATCAAATGACTATGCGAGCTCGTCAAGCGTGAATGAAAACATAAATTGAAGTGCTTTATAAAAAAGATCTGATCTATCTTCACCTCTGCACTTCTGATACAATCGATTCACTAGATTGTGTGATTATCAGACATTGTTTGCAGCAGCCATACACAATTGATCTCATTCATTTCATTTGTGGTGAACAAAGCTTGGTCCACTGTCTTGAAACAATCGATTAGGGGGTAAGGGAATCTATCTAGGGATCATGGAAGAATATATGCGAGACAGAGAGAAAGAAAAGGGGGAGCTTTATTTTCAAAGAGAACTGATCTGTACAAAAATCGTTTACTTCGATCTGCGACTGGTAAAAGCGATCTATATGGAGTCGGATGCTTCAAGATGAACCAGATGGCCCCAGCTAACAATTACTTAAAATCTACAAAATCGCACTGATGTTTTCTACGGTATGAGGCTAAGATAAAAATCGGTAAGGCGAATGATCATGCAAACTCTTCAGCATTCCAACGATAAATACCAAAGAAAGATAGATAGAGAGACAGAAAGATGACCTATTGTAACACACTGTTTTTGGCAGTCGCCAGTTTGGTAATAGGAATATAGCCGGTGTAAAATTAGTTGTTACACGTTTTGCCACATGTGTAATACATACCCAGTACACAGAGAGCTGTATGACTCCGATATATACTATCGACTTTCTATCTATCTATCCACACAACCATGGTCTCAGTAAATGTTTCGACCAACAAGTTTCCACCAGCACATCATGCCGTTCAACTCACACTGCACACACACACAGCATCAGCCGTATATATTCATGTGTCTACTCAACCCTCACATACCATGCTCCTAGGTTTACTTGCGTTGATCCTTTCCCTCCCAGCTATCTTGTTGACAACAATCGACCAACAACCGGCAGTATTTTATCCATGCCTTATCACTCCATTCTCCGTGAGTTTCCTTGGGGTGACAGTTTTTTGGGCTGGTTTGGTCCTTAGACGACAAAGACGACGACGAAAAGAGGAAAGAACCAACAGAGCGGTCGTTGCGAGTGATATAGTGGAGATGTCACTGGTGAAGGTGGAACTCGAGATAGAGCCACCACCACCAGCCCAGTCGGTGCCTTCTCCACCATTGGATCAGGATAGAAATTTCCTGACAGTGGATTCGCTAGCTTCTTCTCACAGCTTCAATTCAGAGTTCCTGCCTACACCTCCAGAATCCATGTTTGGGTCGTTAGAGTTTGGACTCGATGGAAAATTTTAATTAATTTGAAGGACAATTATGAACTTTTCAGTATTTTTTAATGGTAAAGCAACAATTATTTTCACCGTACAATTATCAAAATTGAGTCGTGATTTTATTATTGAAAACAAGTAAAGGAAGAGATCGATCAATTAAAAGTAGGCGTGGAATTACTAGTGTGAAGAGGACATCTGGCGGTGTTCGATCCTTAGTTCAAGACCTGGTTGTAAATCACGTGAAATAGACAATTGAGCCTAGTTTTGCAGCAGGTGCTTATGTTGAGGCGATGAAATGATGTTCGATAGCAAATGGGGGCATGGTGCGTGAATCACCGGAGTCGAGAAAAAGGAAGTGACGACACTAGGCACTACCACACTGAGTTACGTGAAAAAGGGAGCTGGAGAGGGATCTCGTGGGAGGAGGGAGAAAGGGAGAGAGAGAGAGAGAGAGAGAGAGAGAGAGGGCGTGGGAGAGAAAGAGAGAGAGAAAGGGAGCGAGAGA
Organism: Pleurobrachia bachei; assembly: GCA_000695325.1. Taxonomy (NCBI): domain Eukaryota; kingdom Metazoa; phylum Ctenophora; class Tentaculata; order Cydippida; family Pleurobrachiidae; genus Pleurobrachia; species Pleurobrachia bachei. The sequence goes on along the minus strand of AVPN01000515.1, from coordinate 32,603 downwards.
GAGAGAGAGAGAGAGACGGGAGGAAACATAGAAGGAGTAGAGAGAAACAGATGGTTCCGATGGTACTTTTCAAGAGAGGGAAGTGTACTAATGCTAAATTACACGTGTCCAACTAACAGCTTTAACCCACTGCTTGGGAATTAATTGTAACTAAAGCAGTTCAACTCAATTATTGAAGAACAAGAAAGATAGATGATCTGTTAGTTTTAAAGTGGTAATAGCGCCCCATAGATTTGCTTAGAAACGTTGTGCCACATGGCAAAAGTGAGGTGGGATCATGTGAGACCTATTACTTAACAGTGAGATGGGAACAACAAGGACATAAATCCAGAAATCCTCTTGTGAGCCTAATGAAAAAATAACCTGTATGTCGCAGGCCACTACTAAATGAGACTATTTAGAAGTGACATGTCGCTAAATAGAGCGCTTTTTAGGAAACCGTCGCGTGTGAAGCAGCTTGTTTTGTTCGAACAAGGCAAGAAGCAGCATGGTCGCTAAAGCACATCGTCATGCATTGAAACTATACTTCACGGAGTTTACAAGTGGCTGTTTCACAGTTCAGGCCAAAGGAGAGTGCATGGCTGATGGCCTGAATCAGGCCATGCACTCTACTTTGTGGATTCACGGAAGGGACTATTTCACTACGTGCTATGGAGGACAGTGCTACTGTGAAAATCATTCCAAAGTTTACTGTCCCCAAACTGGATTTCCAAAATCTAACCTTGGTAGAGTTCCATCGAATCAGTTAATTTATGGTGGAAGATATGAAAGGAAGAAAAATATTGGGGACTGGCTGCCTCAAACGCCATAACTAGGAACAACGGTTATCCATTTCAGGATCCAGGCATTTTATTAGTTTATTTGCCTTACAGGTCCGAGGCGAAACTCCCCGATTACATGGAAGAATACCGATTGGCAATTCCACTTGCATAGGATTTGACTTGGAAAGTACTTTAAGAAAACCGTTGTCCTAGTTACATAGTTGTAAACGGTCACTCTCTAAATAATACATGTTTGAATGACATCATCACTATTTTTCTTACTAACAGTATCCCGTGTATGCTTATATGCAATCCTAATATTACTCCTTAATAAAAACCTGCATTGCTCCTTTATAAATACTCCTATTGACTATGTTGGAGCAAGCATCTCGTTTTAACTGTTCGCTCTATTCACGTGTGTGTGCATAAATGCAGTGTGTGTGTTACTCGGAGGGATGTCCCTTCTGTAGCAGTTAAGCAGAGATGAGGAGAAATGTTAAAAACTACTCAGTGCAACTCTAGATTAATACTGCAAATCGGTATAGGAGCTAGGTAGCTTATCTGGATTTCTTCAATACAAGTGCTTCAGAAACTGTGGTACATACACTGTGTTGGTATTGTTCTTAACTGTTTTTCATGAGATCTACAAGTAGGTCACACCTTAGAACACCTACTAGCGGCTTAGTTTTGTTTCGTCAGTTCTGACATAGTGTCTGCTAAACAATAAACGCCATTGTTTCTTTTTGTGCATGACACATTGCTCCAATCGGTACTAAGTTGGATCACCCCCATTGTAATTATGTCATGGATATCTAGTTTAGTAGTTTCCACTAGATATTATGGCAGCTGAACAAAGAACCCAGGCGGCCTGGACGGACCCCATGGAGCCTCACCGGGGATGGGCCATGGTCAGACACAACAGTGTCGTCTACAGGGATGCATCTGAGGTAAGAAATGTACTATACAAAATGGATCGAATTAGAGACACCACCTTCCAAGTATACTGGACAGTGGACCTGGACAGATTTGAAGTTTCGGCCCTCCTTGAATTCAAAGTATGTTTCAGATTTGGAGGTCCAATACTATCCACACCATCAACCACATCAGGAAGAGAATGGTAAGCAGCTCAACATAGCATCTAAGCAGTCACCCTTACAACACACGTGCTTATCCCGCCAAAACGAAGACCGCAAGCGGGCTGAGAGAGGTGACGGTGCCACCAACATAGCATCAAACTAGCACGATGTTCCATGTTTCAAGCACATCAACAATTTGATTCAGCATTCTCCTTGTTCGTCTTTGATCAATTAAAACAAATTCATATATATATGTAATGCCTAATAAAACCTTTACTTTGGGTTACGGCGAAGTAAAACCAACGAGAATTGAGTACCAGGGGATAATGAATTGTGCTCGGACCCCTCTCTATCTCTCTCCCTCGCTCTCTCTACACGGTAGTTAGTTAGACCCATTATATACATAAAGTTCCAGGTATATACCATGGTATTACAGGGGTGGAGCCAGTACGGTTCAGCTTGTTTTGCTAAACACTGCCTTTGATCTTTCTGTCGTCATGGAATTGCACCGCTAGATACATCCCTATTATATAGCATTGGTGGTTTACAAACAACAATTGAAGATCAAGTTTCATGATCCTTGCAAAAAGCCTAATGACCTCCGGGCATAAGCCGTTTTTCCTTTCACATCACTTGAAGTGGTAGGAGGCTTCAAATGTAATTTAAAACAATAGGCCGAAATTGAAAACAATAGAACGAAATGGGAAGGATAAAATAGGGCGTGAGTTTGGGGGGTTTTCCATTCGTCACGCTATATGCCGCATCACATCTTGCCATACAGTGCAACATGGGGCTGCAGGAAAACCTCTCACCGTAGGATCGGTGTCTCAATTAATTACTATACATAATGATCACTAATATATCCCCATAAAATAGAGGTGGTGGACAGGGTGGTTTATTGGAGGCACTAATTTGCCGCAACCTTTGGGGGCGCCAGTAGTAAGTATGAGTAAAGCATTCTGTTAACAAGGGTGTTTGTCAAAAAGTTTTTGAAACACCTGATGTCGCTTCTACTTCTTTGAACGGAGTCCTTCCCCCTTAGCCTCTACCAATCAGATCCTCGTGCAGCATCATGTGTAGTATGATATCATGATCAGTAAAATATCAAGTGTGTGTATTACAGATGGACATCTTTAAAAAGTACCCGGACCTATACGAGGAGATGATCGAAGAAAAGAAAGATGCTGAAATGTTGTCGCTGTACAAATCAATGCAACCTACTGTATCAGGTATAGTAGATATTTGTGGCAGAGTATAATTGAAGAATAAAGCATAATCATTCTTTTGTTCGTAAGAGATTTGGTTCGGTTACTACTGAATATAATACTGTTTCGGGAGACGAAAATTAAATCAACTTCTTCGACCATGACGAGTTCCGTGTTTCAGATGTCGCAGTTAAGCCCACCGTCAGTAAAGAAATCCCAAAGGTCACATACACCTCCGATGGGAAATCCAAGTTCCTTTACCCTCACTATTAGCACATGTCGGAATAGGCGATAAATGTTGGACAGTGGTGGCCTCTCCTACTAGGGTATACATAATGGAGGAAGGATCAAGGATGATTCCATCTTCGGTCAAAAAAAGAATGATTCAGGATTGAAAATTCCTGTTCGCAGTGTAACAGTGTCTGCTATCTTCACAGGAACATATTATTGTGCTCGTTGGAAACATTGTTTTTGTTCATGTTAAGGAACTTGTTAAGGGACAATTAACGATTTTGCAGAAACAATTTATTAGGATGTTAATTTATTACTTAGTTCTCTTTTTTACAATAAATCCATTTGAGTTCTTGTGTTTTTGTAAACTGAATTTTCACGATTCCTTGGTCACGTTCATGTTTAATGTATATTCCCACGTGGTCTTGACTGCTGTCTGCAGCGCCCAATTTCCAATACCCCCTTCATATACCCTGCTGTACACAGAATCTATCTCAAAAAGTCTCCCTTGTGTGTATACATTTAGAGTGTGTTGTTATATTGTGAGTAGGTAATTGACCTTTGTCATGACAAAGTTGTGACATGCTACGATGGTTCTTTGCATTGTCACTTGTCATAGTAACCGTATCAGCGCTTTATAAATGCGGGGAGGATAGAACGTAGGTTGTTGTTGTTTTGTGTTTCACGTTGTTGTACCCGATCCTAGACTAGAATCTCGCATAAAATAATCTGATAAGTTGTGTTTTTGAAATTTTGTACAATAGAAATTTTGTAAAATAAATCAGTACAGACGAATATTATGTTCCACATTCATGAATGTGGATGAATATTCATCCACATTCCACCTATGTGTACTATCTCCAGGTGCTCAGGGAAAGATACGTGTTGTAATGTTAAGAGCTTTTTCAACGTTTGCTGCCCTCAGAAAAGCACATGTTGTGCCAATAAAAACAAGGTAAATATTTATATTTGTTGTTTCCATCATCCGCACGAGTTACATAAAATTAAAATGTCCAATCCCCTATAGGTAACTTGGTAACGAAGTTACCCCTCCCTTGCCGGCGCGCAAAGTGCACAAAACAAAAACTAAGTTTAGGATATGTTATAGATGCAGTTTGATCGTTTGATTTGAAGAAGAAAAAGGGACTTTGGTTTTGATTCATAATCACTAAAACTTTGATTAAATGATTAATTAGTTAATTAACTTTAATTAAATGACTGTCCTCTAGCTGTGGTTTATGATCAGCCATGGTGTAGCAGTGTCCTCTTCTAGCACATGTGCTCGTGTCGGCAGACTCCATCATCACATCGGATAGTACCACTAGCACAGGAACCCTCACATGCATTGCAGTACTTCCTGCAATCCTCCACAAACCAGTCCAAATCACAGTAATCATACTCGTCAGCATAGTACTTGCACGTGGCATCGTTAAGCTCGTTCTCGCAAGGTACCTCCGGGTCAAATTCACTATCGTCTGAGTCTTTGGGGTTGTAGTTGGTAGCGGCGTCAGATCCAGAGTCCCGTTCTCCAGTCATATCGAGGGTAGGGTAGCTAGAGTGGATGAACAGCTCACATTTGCTATCATATCCTCGAGCCATCTTCACGAAACCGTTATCACCCCAACTTGATCCCCAGGAATTCTTAACCAGGATGTATTCAGGAGTGTAACCCACTCCAGTAACACCATGGTTCGGAAAACCCCTGCATGTGCTGTCTGACAGGATTCCTCCAGAATAACTCTGGAACCGGGTTGTCGCCTGAAATCCCATAGAAATAGATCCCTCCGACAATGCAACAATATTTTGGGACTCTGTTTTCCGTACACGGAGCGCGAATGTAATCTTTGCGGCTACAAGACCGTTAGCCTTAGATGACTTCTTACAGGAACCATCATAGGCAGCGTAGGGGTAATCAGAGGTAGGTGCCAGTCGTTTGTATTGTACAGAATATTGATAAGCTTCATTCATCTGTCCTCCATTACACCCGTCCCTCCTTCCCTCGTAGACACAGTCAAGGTACTCCTGCTCGGCAAAGTTTCTCAGTACACCTGTTTTGGAAGCGTACCTCGTCTCCAGACCTGCGACAGCTGCAAATGCCCAACAAGATCCACAGGAACCCTGGTTTTTCACCGGTGTCACCTTTCCCTCGTTGGTCCAGAGTTTCTCCTCGGGAACAGATCCTCGCTTCGCTAGGAAAGGAGCATCCTCATCGTTCTCATGTCCGGTAACGTTGAAACCCAGGTAGGACTGCTTCTCAGCCTCCGCCATCGTGGAGAACATGTTGAGTGCGAAGTGGGCGGTCTCTCCCTCGACATCATTCTGACTGGCTACGAAATGGGCATTCAGTTTGAATAGCCTGAACCTCATCCCTTCCTCGGCAGAGCTAAACTGGAGGTGCTGCTCTCCCTTGAACTTCTTGTAGAGCTCCAGGGTCTTGGTGGGACTTTGCAGGATAGCCTTCAGCCCATCGTCCTTGGCATGGGCCAGGGTGATCAGTAGAACAATCAGGAACTTCATCTTCAGTCTTCGTTTTCCAGTCGTCGGTAGTGGTGGTGAAAAGTTAGGGTGGCGAGGGAGTTTTTATACTGCTCTTGTTAGCAGGTGGCTAGTAAGGCGTGATTAAAGACAATCACGCCTCACGGTGTTTCTTAATCAACCTTTTTCAAGTGCTTCGTCTTGCTATGCCAGCTGCATTGTAGTACCACTTTTCTAGTTATTGGACGAACTTTCTTTATAATTCAGCCTTCGAAGATTTGTAACTCCTTTGTGTTTTGTGAGTCTTGGTACTTCTTAGCACTTTAGTAAGACACGTGTAACTTGACAAACAAAGACTACCAAGTGAAAAGTGGAAGAAAACAAAGGTGTTTCTCACTTCTCAGTTCTCGGTAAACTGGAAGTGGAAACTCTAGGGTACCGCTCTTAGTTGGCGACAAATACCGTGATAAACTGATAGCTTAGAAATAGTCGGGACTTTTTGAAGTCAGCTTCAGCTTCAAAATCAAAAACTTCAAAGTTCAAAAAGGGACACGAATTTGTCACAAAATTTACAGTTCATCATGCATAATTGGAGCGCGCATGACAAGTTTCCTGTGACATCCCGCGCGTGGGTGGGAAAATCACAGTTCTGAAAGTCCACATTCGCGATTCCGGAAACTTTCAGGATTGCCTCATTTCCTTTCCTCCTCAGGCAAAATGTTGTGGACCCCTCGATACTTGTTGTAGCAACCCGAAGTACAGGGGAGTAGCATGCTGTCCACATAATTACAGGTACATTCGGACCCCTCGGGGAAATGGTTTTGTCCGTTAAATCGGGGTGTCCGCTAATTAGATAGACACTGGCTACTGCTTGAATCGAAAGTTGAATTTCAACAATTACCAGATCGTCTGAACTCCCCCACCCCTTTTTAAATACCTCTCTTCTAATTCTATACAGTACACTTTGAATCTTGTGCTCACCAACAGCAAGATCCACAGGAACCCTGGTTCTTCACCGGTGTCACCTTTCCCTCGTTGGTCCAGAGTTTCTCCTCGGGAACAGATCCTCGCTTCGCTAGGAAAGGAGCATCCTCATCGTTCTCATGTCCGGTAACGTTGAAACCCAGGTAGGACTGCTTCTCAGCCTCCGCCATCGTGGAGAACATGTTGAGTGCGAAGTGGGCGGTCTCTCCCTCGACATCATTCTGACTGGCTACGAAATGGGCATTCAGTTTGAATAGCCTGAACCTCATCCCTTCCTCGGCAGAGCTAAACTGGAGGTGCTGCTCTCCCTTGAACTTCTTGTAGAGCTCCAGGGTCTTGGTGGGACTTTGCAGGATAGCCTTCAGCCCATCGTCCTTGGCATGGGCCAGGGTGATCAGTAGAACAATCAGGAACTTCATCTTCAGTCTTCGTTTTCCAGTCGTCGGTAGTGGTGGTGAAAAGTTAGGGTGGCGAGGGAGTTTTTATACTGCTCTTGTTAGCAGGTGGCTAGTAAGGCGTGATTAAAGACAATCACGCCTCACGGTGTTTCTTAATCAACCTTTTTCAAGTGCTTCGTCTTGCTATGCCAGCTGCATTGTAGTACCACTTTTCTAGTTATTGGACGAACTTTCGTTATAATTCAGCCTTCGAAGATTTGTAACTCCTTTGTGTTTTGTGAGTCTTGGTACTTCTTAGCACTTTAGTAAGACACGTGTAACTTGACAAACAAAGACTACCAAGTGAAAAGTGGAAGAAAACAAAGGTGTTTCTCACTTCTCAGTTCTCGGTAAACTGGAAGTGGAAACTCTAGGGTACCGCTCTTAGTTGGCGACAAATACCGTGATAAACTGATAGCTTAGAAATAGTCGGGACTTTTTGAAGTCAGCTTCAGCTTCAAAATCAAAAACTTCAAAGTTCAAAAAGGGACACGAATTTGTCACAAAATTTACAGTTCATCATGCATAATTGGAGCGCGCATGACAAGTTTCCTGTGACATCCCGCGCGTGGGTGGGAAAATCACAGTTCTGAAAGTCCACATTCGCGATTCCGGAAACTTTCAGGATTGCCTCATTTCTTTTCCTCCTCAGGCAAAATGTTGTGGACCCCTCGATACTTGTTGTAGCAACCCGAAGTACAGGGGAGTAGCATGCTGTCCACATAATTACAGGTACATTCGGACCCCTCGGGGAAATGGTTTTGTCCGTTAAATCGGGGTGTCCGCTAATTAGATAGACACTGGCTACTGCTTGAATTGAAAGTTGAATTTCAACAATTACCAGATCGTCTGAACTCCCCCACCCCTTTTTAAATACCTCTCTTCTAATTCTATACAGTACACTTTGAATCTTGTGCTCACCAAATTTGAAGGGGTTCCATACCCCATACGTACTGTAGTTTGAAACTCGGGGTTAGAACCCAACTTTAACATTTCCCCTTCTCCCCAGATGCTGTGGTGCGGGTAGGTACAGTGGTTTGAGGAACACATGTTGTTACCAAGTCCCTGTATGGCTGTGGGTCATCATGGGTCTATCTCTCTCCCTCATTCTCCTAATGCTGCTGCTTTCCCTTGTGGAGTGCATTCTAGAGGAACGAGCAGCTAGTAATGAACGTGAGTGGGTCGGGAAGTTTGATGCCAGACCCCAATTTGAGAATTCAGAGTGGGTCGAGAAGTGCCAGATATTATCGTTTTACCAGATCACAATTGTTTTGTTTATCGTGCTCTGCCCAGATTCTGTCCCGTAACTATCTTACTTGTCATAATGTATCTGTCCTGACTGGCCAATGTTCTGACAGCTGTTTTATTCTTGAAAGAATTAAAGAAAAGAGAATAGGGCCAGGCCAATGTTCTGACGGTATCTGTCATTGATCCCTCCTCTTTCCCAATCCCTAGGTTCAGGCAGCTACAACACAAGCTACTACGGTGCCCAATACCACGATTACGGCACTTACCCCGCTTATAACACGGGTAACCTATATAACGATCCAGTCCCACCCCAAACCGCCTACACAACACCACCACCCAACTACTCCGCAACCCCTCCTCCTGGGTACGAGGAGAGTAATAGTGGTAGTGGGGATGGGGCGAGACAGAGAGCTGGGGACCAGGGAAATACTGAGGTAGTGGAGGTGGAGAGCGTGACAGTGAGTGAGGATGTTACTACTACTAATAATAGTACTGTGGATAATGAGGTATCTGTGGATACTCCACAAAACTCCACACCACCAGAACCACAACAAGAGGAGGTTGTGAGGGAGGTTCACTCCCCAATGGGGAACATGTGGGAGAAATATCTGAGGAGGTCTCTGAAGAGGAAAGGGAAAAAGAAGAAGCAGGGGGATGTGGTAGAGGAGGAGCATTGTACTTCTACACCAGATCTGTTAGGGTGAGTTATTTTTTCTACACTGTCATCAAATCAAATATGATCTTTTAGACCTTCGAAAGATTAGTGGCAAAGTTGTTTTTTGGCCCTTTTTAGAAGTTTGACTATCATAAGTCTAGGATTGGGGAAAAATAATGAGGTAGAAAGATAGGGGTCACGGTCCAGTTCGCGAGTAACAGTGGACAGTGGGATAGTTGAAAGTGACGATGGCAGTGACGAAATAAGTTCCATTCACTGGTCCTCTTGGGAGGATGACGTAGAACTCGATCTCGGCAGACAGGTACAGAACGTAGGGAATCAGACAGACAGACAAACCAAACGGTTCAAACACACTCGGAGCAGGTTTTTTGAGGTACAGATTGTAAACATTTGGAACTAAGATTGTACAGTGTACACTTTACATTTTACAGTGTACAATCTTAGTCCCAATAATGTACAGTGATCCCAAATATCTGATTCAAAATGACTGACCCTTCCAAATTGTTTCTATCCACTTTCATATCTCTAGGTCGTTTACGAATTGAAACCACTGGACACATCAGCCACTGTTCCAAGACTACAGACAATTATTGACAAACAAACAAACCAACGGACAGATAATAGTAGTTTTAGTAATAACCAACAATGAGTGTGGTGATATAACAATTGTGGCCCTGTTTTTGTGATTTTTTGTTAGGGATTTTGTTAGGGAACCAATTTGTTTGATTGTTAAATTTGTTTGGTCGAACTCGACTGACCTAGGAGCTATATTTTATTTGATTTCTAAAAACCTAACATCTACCATTTCTCTGTATATAGCATTCAGGATGCCTGACAGTGTGATAACTCGACATCATGGATGAGTGGTACAATGAGGAACAGTGTTCTTTTAGCCACCCTTGTAGCCCTTGTGGCTATCACTCAGGTATTATGACATTACCCATCGGGTTCCGGTGTTCAGGGATTCAGGATGAGAATGGGAGCTCTTCTAGGCATTTTAGCCAATACAGACCAGTTAAAATATATGATTGAGTTCATTGAAAACTCTCTCCCTACCACACAATGACAACTCCCTCTCTTCCACACAGACTAGCGGGTACAGATGTGACAGAACTGGATCGTAAGTTTATTATCAAGCATCTTTTTGTTTTGTAGCATGTTTGATTGTTTTTTGTGTAACAAATATAGGCGTCTTTAAATGTACTCAAGTACAGTGTATTATAGTGTGCAACCCCAGCACGGTACTAAAACTACTACAATTGCAACAGATAGGGCATACTATCGGGCTTGAGTCTTAAAACAATTAATCCACCTAGTTAGATTCCTTCTATTCACCTTGTCCCCACGATGATCCCTTGTGGCATACCCCAGCTAGGCTCTAATTCACAATCCTCTAACTCACAATCACCCCTCCCTGTGTTCTCTAGTTGCTCTGCGACAGACCAATGCTGTAACGCCTACACCCCATGGAGCAAGTGCTGCCAAAACTCTGCCAAATGTTGTTACCATCACCATTGGACGGCGTGCTGCGGGCCACTGGATGAGTGCTGCTGGGGTGTCCACTATCGGGGTATAGCCTGCTGCCCGCCCGGCTTTACCTGTTGTGGAGTGGGAAGGAGACAGAGGAGAGCTGGGTGCTGTTGGATCACACCACTCTGGATCTGGTAGGAGCTGGGAGTGGGGTAATGAGGGAGGAGAGGAGGGTAGGGTTGTGGAGTGGGAAGGAGACAGAGGAGAGCTGGGTGCTGTTGGATAACACCACTCTGGATCTGGTAGGAGCTGGGAGTGGGGTAATG
>AVPN01000515.1:0-14274 GCA_000695325.1 Pleurobrachia bachei | reverse complement strand
CTCTCTCTCTCTCTCTCTCTCTCTCTCTCTCTCTCTCTCTCTCACCTCACCAATATGAAGCAATCAAAATTGTCCCCCTTCTCGCTATGTTTCAAGGGATGTTAGTTACAGTGCCGATCGCTAGTCATTGGGCAGACGAGAAGGTCCGTAACGAATTGTTAGAATTGTTAGAGACCCTAATTATGGGGAGATCGAGATTCTAGGGTAAATCGATATATATGTGATATATGTACAACAAGGGCGGGTCTACCGAACAAAGGATAATACCTTGGAAGCAAGAATTGGGGTTCAATATGATTTTGTTGGATAAAAACAACTTACTCATCCGATTCCTCATATTATCAACATCGTTTTTCAATTCCTGGAAATCCTGTGCCTGTTTCATTCTCGCACTATCCAGATCCTTCCTCAGAGCTGATACTTCCTTTTCGCAGGCCCCTCCCGCTGATGAACCTCCTGCGATCTCAGCTTTTAGTGACCTCATCTCATCCCAAATCTCCCTCTTGAACTAAAGAAAATAGGGAAATTTTTAGTTTGGTTTGGTTTGGACAACTCCAAATAGGAAAACATTGAGAGATGTATCTAGGGAATTGATTGGGTAGTTCCCCTTTTTTCGACGGTTGGTTCCCTGTTTGGGAGTAAAATTTGACCGAAATAGTATCAAGGACTGCTGCAGTTTACTCACGATTTCAAGGGATGTTGATGAGACTGCAGATGGCTCTCGTTTTCTGTTTGATATCGTTTGTTTCTTCAGCAGAGAAACCTGAACAGAGAAAGAGTAGGATTTAGTGGAGAGATATCGGCCAACATAAAAATTGTCAGATTGCGCGACCCTGCGGAGCGAGGGTTACGAAAGTAACAATATAAAAACAGGTTGATCATGCTGTAACAACTAAACCATCAAGAGAAGATCGAGAGAACCATGACAGGAATACCACATTACCACAATACCAAGACTAATACCCCCCAGACAGATACCCTGGTGACCAACTTATTCTAATCATCTCTACTGACCTGATGTTTGAGAGATTTAGCCTCCTGTTCGTATTGTGTGTTAGACTGTTGCAGCAGAGTAACCTGTTTTCTCAGCTTATCTAGTTCATCGCCTTGCTTCCATAGCTGAAATAAAATTAGTTGATTTTGAAAAATAATAACCAATTACATACCTCTACTCATTAACTAAATAGTGGGGGAAGTAACCGATAAAGCAGAATGTATGAAGTATTGGTAGTAACTAGTAGTACCAGGTGGTGTGTAAAGTAAACCCATACAATATTCATTGATATTGCACTATACCTCTGTTCGGTTGCTGGGCGAGTTAGCAGGTTTATAAGAGTCCACTGGGTTAATTCCAACTGCCCCGACAGCTAGGTAGTTATCGTACTTCGTAGTAGATTTAGTTTTCTCTTCATGGTACCGTTTCTGTAATTTCTCTGAAGGAATTGACACAAATTTTAAGTTTTTAAAGGCTATGGTGTGTTCTATTGGTAGTTGCTCTCTCTCTCTCTCTCTCTCTCTCTCTCTCTCTCTCTCTCTCACCTCACCAATATGAAGCAATCAAAATTGTCCCCCTTCTCGCTATGTTTCAAGGGATGTTAGTTACAGTGCCGATCGCTAGTCATTGGGCAGACGAGAAGGTCCGTAACGAATTGTTAGAATTGTTAGAGACCCTAATTATGGGGAGATCGAGATTCTAGGGTAAATCGATATATATGTGATATATGTACAACAAGGGCGGGTCTACCGAACAAAGGATAATACCTTGGAAGCAAGAATTGGGGTTCAATATGATTTTGTTGGATAAAAACAACTTACTCATCCGATTCCTCATATTATCAACATCGTTTTTCAATTCCTGGAAATCCTGTGCCTGTTTCATTCTCGCACTATCCAGATCCTTCCTCAGAGCTGATACTTCCTTTTCGCAGGCCCCTCCCGCTGATGAACCTCCTGCGATCTCAGCTTTTAGTGACCTCATCTCATCCCAAATCTCCCTCTTGAACTAAAGAAAATAGGGAAATTTTTAGTTTGGTTTGGTTTGGACAACTCCAAATAGGAAAACATTGAGAGATGTATCTAGGGAATTGATTGGGTAGTTCCCCTTTTTTCGACGGTTGGTTCCCTGTTTGGGAGTAAAATTTGACCGAAATAGTATCAAGGACTGCTGCAGTTTACTCACGATTTCAAGGGATGTTGATGAGACTGCAGATGGCTCTCGTTTTCTGTTTGATATCGTTTGTTTCTTCAGCAGAGAAACCTGAACAGAGAAAGAGTAGGATTTAGTGGAGAGATATCGGCCAACATAAAAATTGTCAGATTGCGCGACCCTGCGGAGCGAGGGTTACGAAAGTAACAATATAAAAACAGGTTGATCATGCTGTAACAACTAAACCATCAAGAGAAGATCGAGAGAACCATGACAGGAATACCACATTACCACAATACCAAGACTAATACCCCCCAGACAGATACCCTGGTGACCAACTTATTCTAATCATCTCTACTGACCTGATGTTTGAGAGATTTAGCCTCCTGTTCGTATTGTGTGTTAGACTGTTGCAGCAGAGTAACCTGTTTTCTCAGCTTATCTAGTTCATCGCCTTGCTTCCATAGCTGAAATAAAATTAGTTGATTTTGAAAAATAATAACCAATTACATACCTCTACTCATTAACTAAATAGTGGGGGAAGTAACCGATAAAGCAGAATGTATGAAGTATTGGTAGTAACTAGTAGTACCAGGTGGTGTGTAAACCCATACAATATTCATTGATATTGCACTATACCTCTGTTCGGTTGCTGGGCGAGTTAGCAGGTTTATAAGAGTCCACTGGGTTAATTCCAACTGCCCCGACAGCTAGGTAGTTATCGTACTTCGTAGTAGATTTAGTTTTCTCTTCATGGTACCGTTTCTGTAATTTCTCTGAAGGAATTGACAAAAATTTTAAGTTTTTAAAGGCTATGGTGTGTTCTATTGGTAGTTGCACCTTGCAGTGAGAGGCGCTGTACCGTGCGATAGTATCTACAGTAATTTGATTGAAAAGATCTTCTCTCTCTTCATCTATCTATCTCTTTACAAACCTGGAGTGGACTTCTTTCTCAACTGTGCCAAGTTTCTCTCAGTTTCCCTGACAACGGCATCAAATCTATCTTCCCAGCTGCTCATCCCTCTCTTGCATGCTAAAATTCCAATCACACAAATTGCAATTAATTACAACACATTAAAAAGTACAATAGATATCTTAGAGACCGGTCTGTACAAAAATATCGATGAAATACAGAAAGAATTCAAAGACATGTTTGACGTAAACAAAAAAGTATTGGCTGACAGAAAATGGGGTATCAGGTGAAATTCAGTACGCACATATATATTTTAGTTGTCAACGTCAGGGCACTGTGTAACTATACTAACAAAATACTCAAACAGGCACCAGCCCAGATATATGAGAGAGTGTGTGTAATGGAAGTGTCAAGTGTCCTAACTTCCTATGATGGAATCCTAGCTTGAAGATTAGCTTTGGATACTACTGCCACTCTTAGCACCAGGATGATCGTCAGTCAGGTCAGAAACAGTGACGTGTAAATCAACGTCATCTTGATCATCAAATGCCTCTATGTGATCTATCACTTCAATCGGGTTCTGTGGTTGAATGGTGAAGTGGGTGAATTGTGAAGTTTGAGATGTGGAATGTGAAGTTTGAGATGATAAACAATGGGGGATTGGGGAATGGTGTGAGTTGTGACGATACATATCGGCAATATTCGGTGAAAATAAGATTTTGAAATTACCTCTCCAGTGGTGTTTCTAAGGCTCACAAGCGTGTTCAAGTAGTTAGCAAGAAAATCAAGTATTTCCTGCCTATCCAACACTTTCTCAGGGTCAGCTAGACTAGTTTGTTCTTTTAGAAGGGCTCGATTGATGTCTTTCAACAGGTTTTTCATGTAATCAGGAACCTTAATTGTAGATACTGTAGATGAATCCATGGCTATGAGTGATTCTGTGTTGTGAAAGGGTATTTCTGTGAAATTTAACATCAATTATCAGCACCAAAACTTATAAACAAGCAATCACCGGCCATCGGGGTCCGGGGAAAAATCTGGGAATCCGGAGTCCGGCCCAGTGTGTTCCTCATCTAGGCATCGCATGAGGCATGACATCCATGGTTTAAGCAGGAACTATGGCAAAGGGGCGGAGCCGCAGCGACGATTTTAACCATCTGAGAGCGCCTGAAAGTCGAAATTTTGCGAGTCAAGAAAGTTTTTTTAAAACAAAATTTGCGTTCAGAAAGATTTTTATTAAAATTTCGTTGCGCGGCGCGGAATCCTAGATTTTAGTGCGCGGCATCATCCTGCAGCGTAAATTGTATATTTTAGCGCGTGTTATCAATTGTTACGCTCGGTTATCAGCACGAATCTTGCCATGAGGTTGCGCGAGTTACCCCTCAGAGATGACATCGCGCGCTCCGTTTTCGTTGGTGCGGATTTGTGACACACTTTTGGCGGTCTTTTGAATCCCAAACTCGTAAACGTGTTTGTTTAAGAGATTAAGATCAGGAACATTTTGTTATATTTGACGGAAAAAGCCTAACTTTTATATTTTCAATACTTATTACTTATTCATTAAACAAGCTTTTTTATTTTTAGCGATTCAGTTATTTCAGAATAATCAATATCAAGCCTGTTCTGGTTCATGTCTCCATACAAAATGTTAACACCAATTTTCTAGAACAGTCCAGTAATTTGACCGGTTTCAGTGTCAACATCAATCTCATAGTAGGCAGGACGGGTAGGTAAACCGGGCATCGTACTGATCTGAAAACAGAAACAAATGATATGAACAGAGTTAAGACCTAAAAAGCCATTGTCATGCCACATTGCAGAATTGCCTAAAAGGGACAGATTAGTAACTAGGTCCACACAATGGCACGGTCGCTCACCCATTTGTTTTGGTCGAGGACGTGACTCTTATTCATCTTTCACGGGGACTGTAAAGCCGGTTGGGACACCCTTCTTAGATACATCACAGGACTCTCTGTCCACCCAGAAGCGGTACGTCTATCCGTCCAATGGTATAGGCTGCAGGGAGAGAAGTATTGTCACTCATGGGGAGGGAGAGAAGTATTGTCACTCAGGGGGAGGGAGTAGTATTGATAGTTGAAATGCATGGTGAAGAATATCACGAATATTAATTTTGTTGTTTTTTCACCATAAGTCCTGACCATATCTCGTATAGACTAAGAAAGTTGTAGAGTGCGAACAGTAAAGTGTACAGTACCTGTTTTTCGAGTTTAGCAATTTTCTCCACGACCATCTCACTGAGCTCCACACCTTCCCCTCCGTAAATCCGCCTCACAATCTCATTCATCTTATCAATAAGGGGCCGCTCTAGCTCGTACAGAAACTGGCGGGGAAGACATGCTTTGACTTTGAGAACTTTTTATTTCCGTCAAAAAATAGATGCACAAATCTAAATAAGATTCTTCAATAAATCAAATCTGTAACTTTATATGAAGAACCGCAACAAAAGTACCTTGAATTTTGACTCCTGTTTGCAGGCTTCCACAACAGCATTAGCAAGTTCTACGGCCCCTTCCCCTCCCTTGGCCCAGTGATCGCCAATAGCTGCTAACCCCTTCTGACCGACTGCATAATCTCGAACCATCTCCAACTCTTTATCGGTGTCCGTGTGGAATCTAGGGGGATGAATTAGGACATTAGGACACTGTATGGAATCTAGGGGGAATGTGATGAATTAGGACATTAGGGCACTGTTGTGACGACAAAACCGGGTTCAGAATGTCTTTATATCATACGAGGAAACTCTGCTTTTCGGATATTAAAGTTTCGTGGTTTACTGGTTTGTTCTAAGATCTCTACATGATGTATACCAAACCTCAAAAGTCTCTATCCCAAGGAAGTTTAAAAAAACTCGAGTAAGTGCTATGAGGTTTCTTAACCACAAAACGAGCATAAAACTATCAACTGTTTACCGTTTTATCAGTTCCTTTCTGAGTTTATGCTATACATATACATATCATATAGTGATTTTCAAACAATTTTTTATTTTCTACACTATTAGACCTTTCGCAATCTCAACTTCAAGCAATGGAGGGGTACATGGTCGCCATGACCATTATAGGAGCAGCTGGTATCCTAAGCAACGTCTACTCCCTGTTCTACAACTTTAGGAGAAAAGGATTCCCAAGGCAACTCTAGTAACAAAATTTGAAATAACTAGACAGTGTTTGCGTTATCGGAGTTTCATGTATGGTCGATGATATAAGTTATTCTACGTTTTTGCAATACGTCCTTGCCAATCTCTGAAGACCTGAAACCTGAACATAGTAGCCGCCACGAGCTGAAAACAGATTGTCCCGGCCCTTTTACCAAATAAACAAGACGGTATTCTGGTCAATCTCTATTGTGCTGTTGGCTGTGGGAGTAATCCCACAAGAGACTCTTATTTATAAATTTGATTTCAAAAAATGGAAGGAGGGAAGTGTCGAACTCGGAATTTTTCTGACAAATTTTGGTTGTGCAATTGTATTAATCCTGGTTAACCTTGTGCTAACAGTTTGGACAGGCATCCTTCTCAACCGAAAATCAGACGTCGCAGCAGAAAGAGATCCCAAGCGCAGGAATGCGGCCATTACCGTTGTTCTACTGGGTGTCGTGTTCCTCCTCACCAATATATGTAGTGCGTTGGTGTGGGGAATGATTTTTGTAAGAGCAACTTACAATATACATGTACCTACTGCTTATAGGGACTCTGTGAGGTGTCTAATGGTTTTCATGGTGGTTAACGCAGGACTAAATCCGCTGGTCATCCTAAGAAAGCATCTGATGGGTCTGTGCTGCTGCAGACCAGGTTGCATGCAACTGAAGTCTATTCGTAGAAAGTTTCGTCAAAACAAAGTATCTGCAGTAGAGGCAAGTAATGTGACATCAACTGAACTGGCATCATAGCCAGTATGAAAGTTTGACCCCTCCCCGACAGTGCGCTCAGCTTTGGGCTCGCCCCTCGGCGGCGCCGGACAAGTTAAATGATCATGATAGAGGAAAGACTGCAGTACTGAGCTGAGAGGAATGTTGCAGTCATTATATAATGAGCTCAATCAACTATTTCCCTTGTTTGGATAAAAGACACATGGTTCTGACTTCTGAGAGAGTTTAGAATTCAGAAGGTCCTAGAGTTCAAACTTTATATTAATATGTAAACTAGCGCACCCATTGGGTGCTCCTGAAATAAGGGGTGTTGTTTTATGAAACTTTTGGAAGCTATCACACCCAAATGAGAAAGAATAATAAACCAATTTATTATGTTGCTGTTGCTGATCTTGAGTTATACCGCCTGGGCCAAAAAAACGTGGGGTACGCCGAGCCTCATATCTCCCAAATCGTAACTTCAATCACTCTGATATTTTGACACAATCTTTGTATGGGTACTCATTCGAGGAATCCAGAGTTTCAGCCCTCTAGATAAAAGTTCATTATTTTCACCCAAATGAACATTGAATGAACACCAAAGTGGGACCATATTTCGGTACCAAAGTTTCACAACTTTGTTTGGCTATCGATTGTCTTTCGAACGCGACCAGTTTGAGCTTTATTGGATCACCACAAAAGACACAGTGGCCGGATTACCAAGCCCAGGTTGGGTCATGTGATCCCCATCAAATTATGACGTGTTGGCAAGAGAACGGACGCTGTATCGGTATACCGGCCTCATTAGCAGATGTGATACGTGATACTCGACCGTTACATCTGCTGATTGGCACTTCGTAATGACACTATCGTCCCAATGGGCGTCACATGACCAAACCTAGGGTTAGAAAACTGGATACTGTGTCTCTTGTGGTGGTCCAATTGAGCTCCAATTAGTCGCGTTGGAAAGGATATCGATACCCAAAGGCGACTGTGAAATTCCGGTTTGGAAAAGCATTCTTA
The DNA here is from genome assembly GCA_000695325.1 of Pleurobrachia bachei. Taxonomy (NCBI): domain Eukaryota; kingdom Metazoa; phylum Ctenophora; class Tentaculata; order Cydippida; family Pleurobrachiidae; genus Pleurobrachia; species Pleurobrachia bachei. The sequence continues at coordinate 6,328 of AVPN01000515.1, read as the reverse complement.
TTTTCAAGTTCATTCAGGATTCATCCCAGTCGGAAAAATGAACTTTGAGATAGAGAGCTAAAATTCCGGCTAACATCAACATTGATCAAGTGCAATGGCCTTACCAATTTTTAGCGTCTGAATTTACCGATTTCTTGTCAAAACGGGTCAAATTCGATTTTTGGTAAAAATGAACAGTTTTAAATTGTTTATTTCACCCACTAAACTTGATTTAATTTTAATGAAAATGCAGATTGCCATTTGTTATTAGTTGTTCTATTGCATGGCGGTCATTTTTACGAATAAAATTGAATATAAAGAAGAGAAAACCTCGAAAAACCCGAAAAATGAAAAATTGAGTTCATTAATGAATTTTTAAGTTTTAGGAATTGAAACTCCGGATTCCTCGAATGAGTAGGTGTACAAAGATTGTGTCAAAATATCAGAGCGATAGAAGTTACGATTTGGGAGTTATGAGGCTCGGCGTACCACACGTTTTTTTGGCCCAGGCGGTAACAACACTTCCAATCCTGCCCCAACTCCCTTTATCATTTATTATTTTGTCGTGATTAGTTAGCATACATACTCACTACTCAAGAGTACATTAATGACTCGAATACATTAATATCTCATTAGCCAGGATGCTCCTGTGACGCCCAAGCAACAATATAAAAAGTCTGAAATAAGTGAAGCGGTGGCACTATCGAGGTGGCTCAAAGTGCCCATCAATACAACCTCCAGACTGGCGACTAAATTTCTGAAATCGCAGATGAAGCACGACAACTCTGATCTAGAAGATTTGTCGAGGATAACATTTTCTAAAGTCAATTCCACAGTGGGTAACGATCACAGGTCGAAAAGTTTGGCAATGTAACGACCTTATTGCTAGCACTTTTTCCTATCAATTCATTTGAGATTTTCAAATCACACTCCAGTGGTGCATCCGGTGACGATGAAATAACTACGCCTAGATCTACAACAGCCTTCGGTGCAGTAGGGGCGACTGCATCTCTAAGCTATGCAAAGGATTTACCCGGGTAGGAAAATATGTAATAAGAAGCAAATTATTTGCAATTTAAGGAATCGATAATTGATGGGGATGAAATGACCCAGTCCCGACTTGAGAAGGTACAAAACCACCGAGAGTACGAGGAGGAGAACCCGATAGAGGGGATGGTTACTGAACAGGGGGATCTCCACTTCGAAATGGTCGTGGAAGAGATACATTTATAAACTTGTAGTTTGTTTAGATGCAATTAATAATAATAGGTTAAGTTCTGTTTAAGCGTTGACCTGAACATGATCGAAAAAAAACTTGTAGAAATTATGTATATGAGAAATAGCCACCGCAACATAGTTCGCAATGATGATGCAGAAAATCTCTACCCGCTCCTCAGGAGGCTTTTCAAAAGGATATATCCTAGGGAGACGTAAGCGCAAGAGAAGAAGGGGACGATTCGGGATAGGAAGGATATGTTGGCAGATATTTTGGGAGTTGGTTGTGTGTTGGGGGATAGTATGTTAATATAAGGGGTTTCTTTTATGGGGGCGAGGGCTCTGAATGTATTCATCCCGGAAAACCTCTACGTGAACTTATTAGCAAGGTTAACATCTTACAAGTAGGCAATTTAAATATTTTTAATTATAATTATATTTGTACAATGGCAGGGACTATCGATATATGCCCAGTGTCAAAAACCCCCGAATATGGGACATAGGGACTGGCGGCGAATATCCAGTGCCTTCACCTTCAGCACAATGTTTGATATTATGCCACCCCCTCTCCCCAAAGATATTCAAAGGTTAGTTAGGGATTCCAAAAATGATGCACCTTTGTTAATTGATCTTTCCCAGCCCGATCCTCTCATCAGAGGACACTAGACTAATCGTCGTTGGTAGGATTACCCCGAGGCAGTCCACCAGCATTCAACCAGTTACCAGTTACCGGTTACCACGGCGGTAATTGTAAACAAACTTGGGTCCCAAATAATGGATGCTTGGGATGCTTTTTATGATAGCTGGATGTGCAATTAGGGGTAAGTCATCAAATGTGGACACACATATATTTTCTGCATCCTTCCATTAAGAGATTGTTAGTCAATTGTAAAAATATTATAAAATATTATTTACTATAAATGTTATTAAAGGCTTATTTCAGGAGATTTGTAAGAATAGCCTAGCCACCAGCCTCACCAGACCCTAAAAAACTGGTATCAAAGCTTGCCAATAGGATTTATCACAAGGAGTACTAAAATTGAAGCTGCTCTGAGTTTTCCAAGCGACGCAGTCTGTTCATAGTATGTAGTGTAATTGTCCATTTACTTCATAGTACAAAGAGTTAAAAAAATGACCATATATCTCCATCGCCCTAACATTTTCAGAGGTGTGCGGAAAACGATTTAACACCATAAGCCCCTGGAATCGACACAGAAGTGACTGCCGAAAACTTAAGTTGACAGAGCACCCAAACTCTGAAGAGCTCTGTTCATTGTGCACAAGCTAACTACTTATTATACTATAGCAGGGTCCATGTAAGGATCTCCTGAAAACTGAAAGGGTAACGTCATGCCAGCAACACGAAGGAGATTGGGTATCAATCAAAGAACTACAAGTACTATTGATTGGGATGAAAAAACTGGTATCAAAGCTTGCCAATAGGATTTATCATAAGGAATACTAAAATTGAAGCTGCTCTGAGTTTGCCAAGCTAAGCATTCTGTCCATTCTGTCCCTTAAGCGCATCCGTAGAAGTGTAATAATTGTCCATTTAATTCATAGTTGATTAAAACTTATTAGATCATGTTGATTAGCTTGTAATTGAGGTTTTCCCAACAGAAGGGGAGGAGGACATCCTTTGGGGGCACATCAGGACTATCAAGAGCAGGGTGCTAGTTACCAAGGTGCCTACTTTCCACAATTTGATGGGAAGAGTGATATGGCACATAGAACATGAGTATAGTGATATCATGCCAAATGCTAGCTATTGGGTAAATTAAAATCGCAGCCTCAGCCCTGGTTAATTTACCTTAATTGTTTAAAGTTAAAATTGTAAAAAAATAGTAAGACAAAATGGTCAAAGTTACCAAGATTCCAGTCATAATATACTTGCTGAGGATTCGGGCCTGGATGAATGAGTCGGGAATGCTGACCAGGGAAAACCAACCAACCCCAGCACCCCACCCTTGGACAAGGAACCACCAGTGACCACCCATATGACACCGCAAGCAAGGTGATGCTCATACTAGGCCGGCAAGAACAGAAAGCGCAAGAAGCGTACCACATGTTCCTAAAACACTAGCTCCAGTAACACCGACCCCAGCACCCCACCCTTGGACACGGAACAACCAGCGGTCATCCCAATGACACCGGTCACACTGGATCCGACAACTGCTGCTGAAATCTGGATCGTTTACCTTCGCCAACCCTGGGTTGATCATACACAGATCTATCAATCAGACAGAATAGATACTTCTATGCCCAAACTGCAAAAGAAAGATTAACTCAGACAGTTTTTCGAGACACAGGAAAAGGGGAAACCGAGAAGAAGCAGTATACGGCCAAAAGTTCGCTCGATTGGCGAGCGAGCTTTTGAATGCTCTTATTGTGAGATGAAATTCACATTCATTTACGACGACACGGAGGGGTACATTTCAATTCGAAGGTTTGGCAAGAATTAGTTCAGCACATGTCTTCTTATACACCTTGTTGCAAAATCATAAGTAAGAAAACAAGACGTAGTGTGTACGGATTGAATCTCCTGTTCCTAACAAATCTTATTCATATTTTCATTAAAATTGCAAAAAAAATATACCGAGTTTTATGTCTTTATATTGTACATAATTAAAATATATCCTCATATCAGTCCGGATAAGGATAAGTTCAAGAAGCCGGCTCACAGGCTACCTGTCTCTCCCGCCAGTTCCACAACCGACCCTAGCACCCCAATAGCCCCAAAACAGCCCCCTCCACCAACGGGCACTCCGGTGACAGATACACCGGATCTGTCAGTGTCCGGGTCAGCCAGAAAAAAACCCAGATACCAGTGTATCGACTACAAGAAGCAATATAATACGGCGAAAAGTTCGCTCGATCGGCACTTTAAAACAGTGCACTCCGGCGAGCGATCTTTAGAATGCTCTTATTGCGGGATGAAGTTTATAATGGACCACCATTTATGACGCCACGGAGGGGTACATTTCAATTCGAAGGTTTGGCAAGGATAACGCCAAGAAGCCGGCTCACATATTACCTGGATCACCCGACGGCTCCTCTGCAGCCCACCCGACCATCCCAACAGCCCCCTCCACCAACGGGCACTCCGGTGACAGATACACCGGATCTGTCAGTGTCAGCTAGACGGTACACAATCGTCGACCCCGGCCTGATCAACGGGCCCATGACGGATAACGCTATAGTTCCTCGGACATGTAACCCCGGGTTAATTATGTACGGGGAACTCCCGAGAACATTGTATTTTAAGAGTAATATTTTGTCTTTCATGAAAGCTTATAATAAATGTTGAACAGACAGATGTTAACTTCCTGGAGGATATTACACATTTTCGAATTACAGTCGGACCCCGATTTAGTGCCCCCCCGATTTAGTGACACCCCGATTTAGTGACCAAAACCCTTTCCCCCGAGGATGTCACTAAATCGGGGTCCGACTGTAATAAGGACAAGAATCACACCAAGGAAAAACTCTAAAGGGCAGAATTTGGGGAATGTTGCCCCGTCTGGATTACAAAAAAATTCAATGATGCATGAACATTCATTTGCTCACATATTACCACATTCCGTGCCTGGATGAAGATAAAGTTTGACAACGATGTGGGGAAGAAGAGGTTGTTCCACGAGCCGAGGTACCTACAGAAGGCAGCGAGGGTCCCGGAAAGTGGATTTTTTGATAAAGTTTGGGTAGGAAACCAGGTGGCTGCAGCGGCGACACGATTTGGAATGAAGCCGGTTGTAATCAGGGAGGCGCTACGGAAGCATGTTGTATACATGAGAGGAAAGGGGGAAGAAGTGTGAATATACCACACTTCCTGATATATAAGTAGTCATTAAATATTTTTATTCACATCCTTTCAGGTCTGACAAGAGGACGTAGCCTCACAGCACTCGAGAAAGATCTGGATTCTTACTCTTGACGAGCTGGATAGTAACTTGAGATTGATGGTTAGTATCATAGGAGGATACACCACCCCTAGCTTGCATTTGAAACGGCCAATGACCAATCATCGAATTAATGAGGATACGGGAGTGGAGAGAGTGAAATGCACTCTTTGCCCTTGTGTTCAGGGAAAGACGGATGTTGGTTACCCTTATAACACAGCCACTTTGTCAGAGAACGGACAAAAAACAGCAAATCAAGCTGGATCAAGTTCAGCTTGTGTAAGGAGCATGTAAAGTCTTCATTGCACCAGGCCCAGTAAAAGAAATCGGCTGAGGATATGGTATGGTCGGAGGGGATTGGGGAGAAATTAGTGCGGTTGGTTTATTACAACATTCTCAATGGCACTCCCTTACGGCGAGGTTATGTAAGACGGTTCTAGAGATGCTATGTTGAAAAGTGAATTAATTCAGTTATAAATGCTTTTTTTTTAATGTATGTTTCAACATTCACAGGAGGTCCTACCAACTGTCCGAATAATAAAGGACAAGAACCACACCAAAAAGAATTTGAAGGGCAAGGTCATTACTATTTGGGGCCAATCACCTTCACTGGCACGAGAGTGCTTCAAGAAGAAGATAAATAATTCTTTGGCCGGAAAGAAGATTCGAAAGTGTAAAGGTATTCCATCATCACAGCAAGCATTACATGGTGAGTGGCATGGTTAATGCATGTTAAAGTAAAGGATAGAATATTTAGGATATATTAAGGATAGATGGACTTCAGCAGAAATCATGGCAGAAATCGTGTCCCAATGGGAGGAGAAGCAATACAACGACCTTCTGAGAAGAAGAAAGGTTGCAAGGATGGATATGCATTTACTGGGTTTACCTACTAACGATTCTTAGAATAGATAACCAGATGCTATAGAGGAGAAGTTCGAATGGCATTTATATGATAAGAGAAGATATTTCCCATTCAAAGTAGAATCTTTTCCTAATATTAAATCAACTATTCCTGATTTAGTAAAAGTTAGTGACCGATGGCACAGAAAACATAATCTATAAAATTATCAATAATCTCAGAAAGGAATATAAATCCACTGCTAGTAATGTATGGATACATAACATACAAAAAGCTGTTAGTGGAGGAGGAATGGACTCCGGCGGAAATCCTGGAGGGAAGCTTGGTTAAGGCCAGAGGGGGGGGGTCCGAGGGTCAAAAAATGCACTTTTCT
>AVPN01000514.1:1886-33504 GCA_000695325.1 Pleurobrachia bachei | reverse complement strand
CTATACTAGCTTAGTAGTGTTAGGGCTATTGTTTGGGTTCGAGGTTAGGGTTAAGGTGATGGTTAGGGTTAGGTTCTGGGTTTTTGACGCCAAAATTCACCAGGGGACTCTATGTCTAAAAAGTCTATACATGGCAGACTCTATGTCTAAAAAGTCTACACAGGGCGGACTCTATATCTAAACTTTTTTTCGAAGTCTAACTGTAGATAAAGAGTCCGTTTTTAGATATAGAGTCCGCATTGAATTTAGAGTCCGTTGGCACTAGAGTCCGCCTACCTCTGGGAAGAGAGGCTGAGAGGAGTGGGTTATAAAATGACAATAATGAATTGGTCTAGACATGATAAACAGGTGTCAAGTTTGGTAACTTGCAAGGTGCTAGAAATAAAATAAGGATGATCAAAATATGACGTTATGTCGACGAAGACAAATACGATCTCTCACTACACTCAAATAACTAACCATAAACCAGGGGTTTTTCTCCAGTTTGGAATGGCAAAAAGTGTCAGGATCTTCGTCCAAGGCCATGTCTGCTCCCATTTTTTCGTCCCATTCAGAAGACATAATTGCATTGTCAATCGTTATCTCTTTACAGTCTGAGGGGAGAACAATAAATCAGTAGATGTATGTTATGACATAAACTACATATACCAGTAAGACGTCGTCTGTTCATAATCTTGTCCATGCTCTTGAGGTTGAGACAATATGATCGATACATAGGTTCACCGCAAAACCATGAGATATGATACAAGTTCCTAGCACAACCTCTCCTGCACTGCCGAGAGATCTCCCGGGGACACCCCCCCACCAGAAACGTCCCAGCTGGGTGATTATAACAATAGATGTACCGCTCGAGACTGACTGACATCGGCTCTGTATACAAGTCTCCAGACAAACCCACAATTACACCCGACCAGACGCCGAAAGAGTCATAGTAGTCCCTTCTACTACCGCACAGCTGCTACATGATAGCATTGCTCCCGGACGACTCAGCGATCCAAACCAAACCAAACCAAACCGCTCGAGACGGAATCTGATAGAATGGACGGATCTTGGGCACGTCCCCGGGAGATCTCCCAGAGGTGCATGTGAGGCCGCTATATTCCTAACTTCCCCTAATGGGCCCATAACGCACCTCCATTTGAAAAGTCTATGTCCTTTTTGCCTCCAAAAACAGACCCAACAAAGATCAAAAGAAAATATTTCATGGCTAACGAATATTCAAACGTCTTACAGGCGAGTCAAAGGACTAGCAGGCTATTATAATGGATAACGTGAGAAATCAATTGTATCTATCTGGCCTTGCAACGCAACAAAACTATCAAGACTCAGGACAAGCAACTGGGACAGACGCACAATGAAACGGACAAACACACAAAGAGACTGAGCGAGTGAGAGTCGCGCGCGTTCAGATGCACTCGATCTGCACGTGCATGCGCGTTACTGGAAGAGCGCTGACAAGCGTAGTTAATTCTGAGAGGTATTATACTTCGCATTGTCAACTGCCTGGCGCCACCATACCCCAGTGCGCTCAGATGGGGTCGGCGGCGCGAGACAGGCATTGTCAACTGCCTGGCGCCGCCGACCCAATATGAGCACTTTGTCGCTCAGTCAATCATCAATTAAAACGGGGTTTGGCGTGGCCAGACAGATTGTCGATTGATTCCCGTTCTGAATTTGAGAGTGAGATTACAGAAACGGTGTTATATTTCAATTTGTGCAAGTTTTAATTCAGTTAACTTACCAGAGAGTAGATCTAGAAGTTCGGATTCTCATTAAGTTTTACTATTGTATAAATTCACTTTTATGCTACATCGTGTCAAAACACTTCAAACTCAATGTTCAACCCAAGGCCAATACAACTATATGGGGGGGGTGGATTTTTTCGGGGGATGGATGGGGCCACCTTTGCGCTTGCCAGCGCAGTGATCTACTAGTAGCTGTAGTAGTGGTGGGATCAGTATTAAAATGTGGGGGATATTATAAAACTATTACTAGATAAGTTGTAAAAGAGATAAGTAGCAATAATTTCGCCCTGGGTATCTGGGAAGGGTAGGCAGACTCTAGTGCTACACTCTAAGTCTACAGTGGACTCTATATCTAAATTTAGATTTAGATAAAGAGTCCAAATTTATTTATAAGTCTAAACTCTAGGAGGACTCTATGTCTAAAAAGTCTACACAGGGCGGACTCTTTATCTAAAAAGTCTAAAAATGGCGGACTCCATATCTAAATAAATCTACATTAGATATAGAGTCCGCCATTCTCAACGAACTCGAGATTTCGGCCGTTAGGCCGGAAACGAGAGTTTGCTTTACCTCTATACTAGCTTAGTAGTGTTAGGGCTATTGTTTGGGTTCGAGGTTAGGGTTAGAGTGATGGTTAGGGTTAGGTTTTGGGTTTTAGACATACAGTCCGGGTTGGGGGATTTGGCGCCAAAATTCACCAGGGGACTCTATGTCTAAAAAGTCTACACAGGGCGGACTATATGACTAAAAAGTCTACACAGGGCGGACTCTATATCTAAACTTTTTTTCAAAGTCTAACTGTAGATAAAGAGTCCGTTTTTAGATATAGAGTCCGCATTGAATTTAGAGTCCGTTGGCACTAGAGTCCGCCTACCTCTGGGAAGAGAGGCTGAGAGGAGTGGGTTATAAAATGACATAATGAATTGGTCTAGACATCATAAACAGGTGTCAAGTTTGGTAACTTGCAAGGTGCTAGAAATAAAATAAAGATGATCAAAATATGACGTTATGTCGACGAAGACAAATACGATCTCTCACTACACTCAAATAACTAACCATAAACCAGGGGTTTTTCTCCAGTTTGGAATGGCAAAAAGTGTCAGGATCTTCGTCCAAGGCCATGTCTGCTCCCATTTTTTCGTCCCATTCAGAAGACATAATTGCATTGTCAATCGTTATCTCTTTACAGTCTGAGGGGAGAACAATAAATCAGTAGATGTATGAATTATCTCATAAACTACATATACCAGTAAGACGTCGTCTGTTCATAATCTTGTCCATGCTCTTGAGGTTGAGACAATATGATCGATACATAGGTTCACCGCAAAACCATGAGATATGATACAAGTTCCTAGCACAACCTCTCCTGCACTGCCGAGAGATATCCCGGGGACACCCCCCACCAGAAACGTCCCAGCTGGGTGATTACAATGTACCGCTCGAGACGGAATCTGTTAGAATGGACGGATCTTGGGCACGTCCCCGGGAGATCTCCCAGAGGTGCATGTGAGGCCGCTATATTCCTAACTTCCCCTAATGGGCCCATAACGCACCTCCATTTGAAAAGTCTATGTCCTTTTTGCCTCCAAAAACAGACCCAACAAAGATCAAAAGAAAATATTTCATGGCTAACGAATATTCAAACGTCTTACAGGCGAGTCAAAGGACTAGCAGGCTATTATAATGGATAACGTGAGAAATCAATTGTATCTATCTGGCCTTGCAACGCAACAAAACTATCAAGACTCAGGACAAGCAACTGGGACAGACGCACAATGAAACGGACAAACACACAAAGAGACTGAGCGAGTGAGAGTCGCGCGCGTTCAGATGCACTCGATCTGCACGTGCATGCGCGTTACTGGAAGAGCGCTGACAAGCGTAGTTAATTCTGAGAGGTATTATACTTCGCATTGTCAACTGCCTGGCGCCACCATACCCCAGTGCGCTCAGATGGGGTCGGCGGCGCGAGACAGGCATTGTCAACTGCCTGGCGCCGCCGACCCAATATGAGCACTTTGTCGCTCAGTCAATCATCAATTAAAACGGGGTTTGGCGTGGCCAGACAGATTGTCGATTGATTCCCGTTCTGAATTTGAGAGTGAGATTACAGAAACGGTGTTATATTTCAATTTGTGCAAGTTTTAATTCAGTTAACTTACCAGAGAGTAGATCTAGAAGTTCGGATTCTCATTAAGTTTTACTATTGTATACGCCAAAATTCACCAGGGGACTCTATGTCTAAAAAGTCTATACAGGGCGGACTCTATGTCTAAAAAGTCTACACAGGGCGGACTCTTTATCTAAAAAGTCTAAAACTGGCGGACTCTATATCTAAATAAATCTACATTAGATATAATAGAGTCCGCCATTCTCAGCGAACTCGAGATTTCGGCCGTTAGGCCGGAAACGAGAGTTTGCTTTACCTCTATACTAGCTTAGTAGTGTTAGGGCTATTGTTTGGGTTCGAGGTTAGGGTTAAGGTGATGGTTAGGGTTAGGTTCTGGGTTTTTGACGCCAAAATTCACCAGGGGACTCTATGTCTAAAAAGTCTATACAGGGCGGACTCTATGTCTAAAAAGTCTACACAGGGCGGACTCTATATCTAAACTTTTTTTCAAAGTCTAACTGTAGATAAAGAGTCCGTTTTTAGATATAGAGTCCGCATTGAATTTAGAGTCCGTTGGCACTAGAGTCCGCCTACCTCTGGGAAGAGAGGCTGAGAGGAGTGGGTTATAAAATGACAATAATGAATTGGTCTAGACATGATAAACAGGTGTCAAGTTTGGTAACTTGCAAGGTGCTAGAAATAAAATAAGGATGATCAAAATATGACGTTATGTCGACGAAGACAAATACGATCTCTCACTACACTCAAATAACTAACCATAAACCAGGGGTTTTTCTCCAGTTTGGAATGGCAAAAAGTGTCAGGATCTTCGTCCAAGGCCATGTCTGCTCCCATTTTTTCGTCCCATTCAGAAGACATAATTGCATTGTCAATCGTTATCTCTTTACAGTCTGAGGGGAGAACAATAAATCAGTAGATGTATGTTATGACATAAACTACATATACCAGTAAGACGTCGTCTGTTCATAATCTTGTCCATGCTCTTGAGGTTGAGACAATATGATCGATACATAGGTTCACCGCAAAACCATGAGATATGATACAAGTTCCTAGCACAACCTCTCCTGCACTGCCGAGAGATATCCCGGGGACACCCCCCACCAGAAACGTCCCAGCTGGGTGATTATAACAATAGATGTACCGCTCGAGACTGACTGACATCGGCTCTGTATACAAGTCTCCAGACAAACCCACAATTACACCCGACCAGACGCCGAAAGAGTCATAGTAGTCCCTTCTACTACCGCACAGCTGCTACATGATAGCATTGCTCCCGGACGACTCAGCGATCCAAACCAAACCAAACCAAACCGCTCGAGACGGAATCTGATAGAATGGACGGATCTTGGGCACGTCCCCGGGAGATCTCCCAGAGGTGCATGTGAGGCCACTATATTCCTAACTTCCCCTAATGGGCCCATAACGCACCTCCATTTGAAAAGTCTATGTCCTTTTTGCCTCCAAAAACAGACCCAACAAAGATCAAAAGAAAATATTTCATGGCTAACAAATATTCAAACGTGTTACAGGCGAGTCAAAGGACTAGCAGGCTATTATAATGGATAATGTGAGAAATCAATTGTATCTATCTGGCCTTGCAACGCAACAAAACTGTCAAGACTCAGGACAAGCAACTGGGACAGACGCACAATGAAACGGACACAAAGAGACTGAGCGAGTGAGAGTCGCGCGCGTTCAGATGCACTCGATCTGCACGTGCATGCGCGTTACTGGAAGAGCGCTGACAAGCGTAGTCAATTCTGAGAGGTACACTTCGCATTGTCAACTGCCTGGCGCCGCCGACCCAATATGAGCACTTTGTCGCTCAGTCAATCATCAATTAAAACGGGGTTTGGCGTGGCCAGACAGATTGTCGATTGATTCCCGTTCTGAATTTGAGAGTGAGATTACAGAAACGGTGTTATATTTCAATTTGTGCAAGTTTTAATTCAGTTAACTTACCAGAGAGTAGATCTAGAAGTTCGGATTCTCATTAAGTTTTACTATTGTATAAATTCACTTTTATGCTACATCGTGTCAAAACACTTCAAACTCAATGTTCAACCCAAGGCCAATACAACTATATTTGTGTACCACCTCTAAACATCTCAATGTTTTCATAGCGAAATGCCACTAGTAGGAAAGAGGAAGAAGCAGCTAAAAAGAACTGCAATTCACCGACCGCTTGACAAGGGGCATGTTCCGAAATCAATGTTCATTGAAGAGCGATTGAGGAGAATTAAAGCGGAGGACCGAGCCAAATACAAGCATGAACTTGATGACGGAGGTTAGAAAACAACAAATTCCTTTCATTTTAAAAATCAAACTTGAATTTCACTTTCGGCCTTTTACCTGTTTACTTTCAGATATCAACCAGTTATTGAAGGATCTTTCGGACAACTCTAGCAGCAGTGATAGCGACAGTGATCACCACGACTCTTCATCTGCTTCTTCCAGCTCTGACTCCGATGACTCTCTGAGGTAAATGTACACGTGTTACATCTCCGCGGGAAATACTTTGTTACCTTTTGAGGTAAATCATTCACTAAATTGATTGTACACATGTAACTGAGTTTACGGAAACTTTTCAATAGGTCTCTAAGTAAACAGATCAAAAAGCTGAAGACGAAAGAAGCTGAAAAGAGAAAGGAACTGGAGGAAGCATGGCTCACCGAAGCACAAAAGGCAAAATATTAATTAAAATGTTCCCATTCTTTCTCCGATTCTCTTTTTTTTATCCCCTCCCCATTCGGCATTTACTGCTGGTTCAACCAGCAGTAACCAGTGGTTAGTTTCGTCATACAGTCGGACCCCGATTTAGTGACCCCCGATTTAGTCGACAGTCAGACCCCGGTTTACCGGAACCCCGACTTACCGGGAGAACATAATCCCGCTTGTCGTATTTGACTAGGCAAAACCCTTTTCCCCGCGAATACCGGTAAATCGGGACACGACTGCAGTACTACTCCTGGCCTGAATTCCCTCGCAGAACTGTCTCACTTGTTTAGCTGTTAACTGAGCTACAGTTAACCGCAGTCCCGGAGTTCCCCTTCTGCAGTTCCCCTTCCCGACATGTTAACTAAGCCGGTATTTAACTTTAGGAAACCAATAAGAGGTGGAAGCAGAAAGCTTTGTATGTTGACCAGGAGCTTTATACCCGACATAAAGAAATGAAGAGGGAAATTCATAATGTAAGTTGACGTGCTGGACCCTCTGGCGGAAAACAGTCACACTGAACTGAACTCCAGTACGACGGCTGTTTACTGAAGGAAAACTGATCCAGACGCCGAAAGAGTCATAGTAGTCCCTTCTACTACCGCACAGCTGCTACATGATAGCATTGCTCCCGGACGACTCAGCGATCCAAACCAAACCAAACCAAACCGCTCGAGACGGAATCTGATAGAATGGACGGATCTTGGGCACGTCCCCGGGAGATCTCCCAGAGGTGCATGTGAGGCCGCTATATTCCTAACTTCCCCTAATGGGCCCATAACGCACCTCCATTTGAAAAGTCTATGTCCTTTTTGCCTCCAAAAACAGACCCAACAAAGATCAAAAGAAAATATTTCATGGCTAACAAATATTCAAACGTGTTACAGGCGAGTCAAAGGACTAGCAGGCTATTATAATGGATAATGTGAGAAATCAATTGTATCTATCTGGCCTTGCAACGCAACAAAACTGTCAAGACTCAGGACAAGCAACTGGGACAGACGCACAATGAAACGGACACAAAGAGACTGAGCGAGTGAGAGTCGCGCGCGTTCAGATGCACTCGATCTGCACGTGCATGCGCGTTACTGGAAGAGCGCTGACAAGCGTAGTTAATTCTGAGAGGTATTATACTTCGCATTGTCAACTGCCTGGCGCCACCATACCCCAGTGCGCTCAGATGGGGTCGGCGGCGCGAGACAGGCATTGTCAACTGCCTGGCGCCGCCGACCCAATATGAGCACTTTGTCGCTCAGTCAATCATCAATCAAAACGGGGTTTGGCGGGGCCAGACAGATTGTCGATTGATTCCCGTTCTCAATTTGAGAGTGAGATTACAGAAACGGTGTTATATTTGCACAAGTTTTAATTCAATTAACTTACCAGAGAGTAGATTTAGAAGTTCGGGTTCTCATTAAGTTTTACTATTGTATCAATCCAATTTTATGCTACATCGTGTCAAAACACTTCAAACTCAATGTTCAACCCAATACAACTATTGGCCACATGGATGCCTAAGTGAGATCGACGTCGCGGGCGACTGAGATCGATCCTCGCGAAGCGAGAATAGGCTGCAATGGAGTCAAATACAACTATATATGTGTACCACCTCTAAACATCTGAATGTTTTCATAGCGAAATGCCACTAGCAGGAAAGAGGAAGAAGCAGCTAAAAGGAACTGCAATTCACCGACCGCTTGACAAGGGGCATGTTCCGAAATCAATGTTCATTGAAGAGCGATTGAGGAGAATTAAAGCGGAGGACCGAGCCAAATACAAGCATGAACTTGATGACGGAGGTCAGCAAACAACAAATTCCTTTCATTTTAAAAATCAAACTTGAATTTAACTTTCAGCCTTTTACCTGTTTACTTTCAGATATCAACCAGTTATTGAGGGATCTTTCGGACGACTCTAGCAGCAGTGATAGCGACAATGACCATCACGACTCTTCATCTTCTTCTTCCAGCTCTGACTCCGATGACTCTCTGAGGTATATGTACGCGTGTTACATCTCCGCGGGAAATCTCCCGTAGATCTCCTGGAAAAGTATACTTTGTTACCTTTTGAGGTAAATCATTCACTAAATTGAATGTATACGTGTAACTGTCAACTGAGTTTACGGAAATAGTAACTTTTCAATAGGTCTCTAAGTAAACAGATCAAAAAGCTGAAGACGAAAGAAGCTGAAAAGAGAAAGGAACTGGAGGAAGCATGGCTCACCGAAGCACAAAAGGCAAAATATCAATTAAAATGTTCCCATTCTTTCTCCAATTCTCTTGTTTTTTTCTCCCTCCCCATTCGGCATTTACCGCTGGTTTAACCAGCAGTAACCAGTGGTTAGTTTCGTCTTACAGTCGGACCCCGATTTAGTGACCCCCGATTTAGTCGACAGTCAGACCCCGGTTTACCGGAACCCCGACTTACCGGGAGAACATAATCCCGCTTGTCGTATTTGACTAGGCAAAACCCTTTTCCCCGCGAATACCGGTAAATCGGGACACGACTGCTGCAGTACTACTCCTGGCCTGAATTCCCTCGCCAAACTGTCTCACTTGTTTACCAGTTAACTGAGCTACAGTTAACCGCAGTCCCGGAGTTCCCCTTCTGCAGTTCCCCTTCCCGACATGTTAACTAAGCCGGTATTTAACTTTAGGAAACCAATAAGAGGTGGAAGCAGAAAGCTTTGTATGTTGACCAGGAGCTTTATACCCGACATAAAGAAATGAAGAGGGAAATTCATAATGTAAGTTGACGTGCTGGATCCTCTTTCCGTGTGTAAAAGAGGACATTAGAAAAAAAAGAGAATTTAGAATTAGGACATAGCTCGCACGACGCGATGGATAGTAGTGCTGCATTATATAACAGCGACAAGCAATAATGTTGAAAATATTTGTTTATTATAATACATGCGTGTATAACACCACTGCATGAAGTTCCCTGGCCCTGTTTCAGGTAGGTGGTCCGACGGCGTGGATTCAGCAGCTGTTCAAGACCGTCAACAGCGGGATGAAGGTGACAGAGAACCTGGTGTGGAAGATGGTATCTTTACCGGGATGCTCGGGGGAAAGGGTTTTGCCCGGTAAATCGGGGTATCTGGTATATCGGGGTCAAATACCGTTAATTTCTTAGATCGGGGAAATTTATCCTCCCGGTAAATCGGGGTTCCGGTAAATCGGGGTCCGACTGTTCAGTTGTGATATAGTGTACGCTCGCAATTGGCGACATCTGACACCCATGGGGAACGCACCAGGTGTCTATGTCACCAATTTGTATTGCAAAATCAAGCAATTTATTTACTGGATGGCAACCCAAACCAGTTCGGGCAAAGTTCCTCTAACATAAACCGTCTGTAGCTGTTTCAGTGTTTCCTAATTCTGACGTTTTTAGATTCGCGGTTGTTATGTTTGTCAAAGAGGTGAATAAAGAGGCTGGAAAGGCGAGTCAGATTATCGACCGTGTCAGGGAAAAGCATAACATTAGTGAGGATGAGGTTTTAGAGGTACAAACCCAAATCTAAAAAAATTATAAAAATCCAAATCTTAAAAATTCTAAAAATCCAAGTTTTTTCCTACCGTTACGTTATCAATCGAAGTAAAAGATTTAACCACGAAATTAAAACACACATGATTTATTCCAGGTTGTTTTAGATGATTCCCATGCCGCTAAGGTGACTTTCATTGACTTGCAACGCCTCACCAACAAACGAAACTTCCCCCAAATCTTTGTCAATGAAACTTTCGTTGGTGGCCTTTCAGAGATAAAGGTACATATAAATTGACTGAATAATCATTATGACCGAGTATAATTGAATAGTATTAGTATGTATTACTGTCGTATATCAGACACACTAATATAATGTACTGAAGCTGTATCGCTTGACACTGTCTTCCGCGCTCCGAACAATTCAAAGTATATAGACTATATATGTTAATTTAAAAGAATTCCGTTTCCAGGATTTCGCGGAAAAGGGGTTGCTGCTCCGACAAATACTCATCTTCCAGGGAATAGTGGATAGCAAGTGTGAGAAATGTGTAAAGCTCGAGGATCACCGGAAGTTGGCATACAGTTCAAAGTCGTATGACCATTAAAAATAAACGCATTTAATCAGACATTTGGGCAAGATCTTTTTTACAGACAGTTTTACTATCTATATGCGTGTTTTAAATAAGTCTCATGTATTACGTAAGTTTAGATTTTCGAGTTCAAGGCATTTACCAATGGTATCTCTAATCTTTATCTCTGCAATCCTCCATTTATATAGCCCGCATTAAGAATTTTATTGAACGGAGTAAAACTATTTAACACATACAGTCGGACCCCGATTTAGGGCCCCCCGGTTTAGGGACACCCCGATTTAGGGACAGGATTTCTTTCCCCCGATATAGGATACCCCGATTTAGTGGACACCCCGATTTAGTGGACAAGAGCCTTTCCCCCAGGGTGTCCCTAAATCGGGGTCCGACTGTACTTAGCCATGCTAAAAGCAAAGAAGAAAAAGAAGAAGAAAATTGTCGTGTCGCTTGTGTCGGAATCATCGTCAGATAGCGATGAGTCAGAAACTACGGCACCCACAACATCGGCAAAGAAACTTCCTCAGAAAACTAAGAACCCGCAAGAAGCTAAGAACCCGCAAAAAGCTCATGAGTCATCACCAGGAAACTCTCTTGCTATTAACAAACTAAAAATGTAAGTTATATGTTGTAATCACGGTGAAATACTGACGTATTATAAGTCTCAGCTCAGTATATCTAACCTTTTCTTCCGTTCGGAACTCCGTCATTTGACCTCTAAAAAGTGTGAGCGTGATACCACTTATTAACCTATGGCCATGACGTGATGCCGAAGTTGTGTGTGGTGATCCCAACTAAAATGTATGTATTATTCGCATCACTACGCTGGCATTCGCAAAGGTTGCCATTCATATAACAATACGTTCTCCCATAAAAGAGATGAGGGTAGCATGACAGTGGAAGAATACAGTACAAAGATTTTGGAAGAGGTGGGCCCCACCCACTGGGTTAGACACCTTATGAAGGAACTGGAGTCCGCTGGCCCCATGAGCAAGCACACCAACGTCGCCATAGAAATAATTCGCAATTTTCCCGTCATTGTCTTCTCTAGCTCAGGTATTTTTATCAAGTTCATCAACACATTATCACATATGAATCATATTGAGATTGTTCACATAATTACAACAGATTTATTCAATTATATAATGCCGTCAAACAATGATGGCGTCTTTTGTTTTTGGTATTGTTTCATTTTTAATGGAATTTCAATAGCGTTTATAAAAAGAAGTGATTGAAAAGTTCAAAAGTAACCATCAATAAAATTAATGTCGTACTTCCTAGGGAATCGAGTAGGGAAAAAGGCGATTAAGCTCCTGGATGAGATACGAAGAAAGCACGACATTCACGAAAGTTCAGTTTTGGAGGTAATCGCTATTAAAATAGCTTATAATTTTGTCGCCGCGTGATTTTCCTAAGCGTTCAGGCTGAAGTTCATGATCTTGACAGATCGCATCTGTAGATCACACGATGTTAAAAATGATATTACTATCAATAGTCAACTGACAATATTTCTCAGGTGTATTTAGATGACACGAGAGCCGGAAACAAGACATACAATGATCTGGTACTGGTAACAAAGCAGCTTGGACTTCCCCAAATCTTCATTGATGAGGTTTTCTACGGTGGATACAATGAAATAAAATCTCTGTACCACAGCAAAACTCTTGGTTAGTCATGATACAAGGTTGACATATTAATATATTAAATGTTATACTGATGATATAATATTATTATCGAAATATAACTGATAAATATAACTGATGGGAACTGACCGCTGACAGGAACTAATGGGAACTGATACCTGATCAATGATCAGTGATCATGGGAACCTTTTATAATTATAGGGGTTCAGACGTCATTATAATACGACATTAGTTATGTCTTCGTTGGATTACGTTATTTTTTACATTAATTCCACAGACTCGCCCCCCCCCCTAACGGTAAATGTTAACCAGATCTGTTAGAATTTCGCACGTTTGTACCCATAACTCAGCCATTTCTTAACCAATTTGCAAAATCTTTGGCTCATTAGAAAGAGGACATTCAGATCTTTCAAATGAGCCTCAGAAAATGAAAATTGGCGCAAATTGCGCGGCGTGGTGGTGAAAACGCGAATTTTGCACCATGACGCCGCGCATTTTGCGCCGATTTCAATTTCATTGGGCTCATTTTAAACAGCTCAATGTCCTCTTTCCAATGAGCCCAAGATTTTGCAAATTGGCCAAGAAATGGCTGAGTTATGGAAAAAAACGTGGTTTTGCACGTACGTTTTTTCTCAAATCTGGTTAACATTTACCGCCTACCCCCCCTAATACTCGCTAACCTCCCCCAGACTAATTCTAAAGTCTAATTGCTTTTATACTAATTCTACAGATTCGCCACGCCCCCCCCCCCTCCGAAGACTTTAGGAGGCATCCGCCCCCTCTAAAGTGAATTGTCTCCAGGTAGGACGATGCTTGCTGCAGTTGGATTCACGAATCTACCCTGTAAAATTTGCAAGAAAAAGGGACAGAACTTCCACAACCACAACTACTGGAAATGAGGATGTCAAATTATTTTATTGAGTACCGGACAATAAGGAATAGCTGGAATTTATTTTTCATAAAGCCCATTAATTATTTGTGTTTTTTACTACCCTGAATCAAATTATATCAACGCAATCTAATTATGTATACGCAGACGTTTAGCTATGCAACGAATCGATCTCAGCGAGCCCAAAAAGCGAAGTCTTTTGAAGAAGTATTTTAAGGGAAGACACATGGCCGGAGGATGATAAAGATAGTAAGTTGATGATTTCAGTTTTCACCGAATATCCTTGAACTCTTTAAACTGAAGACTGAATGGTATATTCACAATATAACACATTTTTGATCGAGAAAAAATCCACGTTAACCTCCATAATTTTTGAACGGGGACCTAAGCAAAAATCGCTACATAAGTTTCAGGCTCCTAGGTCTGTAGAACAAGTGTACCAAACCAAACGACAAGGTCTACATCCTAGCCGTTATTTCAGGAATTGGCGACTTCTGTGAAAAGATGGGGTTTAGAGGAGAGCCATAACAGCCATTTTTCCAGATTTAGTTAACCTCAAATAATTCAGTTGGACCAGTTGGACTTTTAGTTTTGGCGTAAAACTTTGTAGAGTGATCCTTCTTGATAAGACAAAGCGTTTGACAATCGATTGGATGTCCCAAACCATACCAGTCCTAAAATAATGGGGTTTACATTGATTTTAGGCGAAAAGTTAACCCCATTTTTCTACCAGACCGTTCACGCAAAATCCATTCTGTCATATTCATCTGGTCCGGTATGCCAAGCGCTACCACATGATGGTAACCCCGAAAATGGTCCAAAATGGGATCAAATTGGTCGACCCCCCCCCTCTGGCCTTAACGGCAGGATAATCTTTATTCTACTTAGTTTCCTAGGGGGCTATTCAAGATAGGACGCCCAGGGCCGGGTACGGGGAGGGGGAATTGCCGATTTCGAACATATCTGGACAAGGGGGAGGGGTGTTGGCCACTTGGATACCTGAGTGAGATCGACGTCGGGCGCGACTGTGAATGTGATCGATCTCACATTCTCATGGATCCGAGGGGGGGGGGGTAACGCAATTTGGACGTCCTTCACAATCGCCCCTAACATATTTCATCCGTTTTCCCTGCAGAAAGTGCCCTCACCCCTCCCACCCCGTCCACTTTCACCTTAACCACAATCTTTCCCCTTCAGATGTTCCAGTACACGAGGAGGAAGGGGAACATGATCAGAACTATAATCCCTCCTCCGCCCCACCGGCCCCTGAAACTGTGGCTGCAACAGTTACTGTCCCCCACCCTGATGCCGTGAAACCATCGGTAAGTGAGCTCCAATCGTGTATGTTCTACATGTTCTAGTATGTTCTAACCCTCCCTTTACATTCGTAAAGAAGGTTTTTCGCGGGCGAGGCGCCCGAAACACAGTCTAGCCAGGAATTTAGCCGCCAATTGCCAAACCACCGGGATATGTGCTAGAAAGATTGTTAGTGAGATCCTTAGTTAAACTATAGTAGAAGTCAGTGGCACGAAAGATATTATATATTCTTGGTAGTTCAGGGGAGTTCTCTAGTCAAACTCTGAGGGAAATGAAAGATAGGATTAAGTAATACAGAAGTAGGAAATTAGAATTTAACCACATAGTTGGTGGAGAATTCAAATTACAGAGTTTCTGTGCGGAACAACCCTAGTAACGGGATAGTTGGTTTTCAAATTAAATGGTACTGTACTATCTGTGTGTCGTAAAGGGATGTTACTGTTCCAGTGGTTAGATTCCGTCAGAAAGAATTTCGATAATGTAAAAACTGTTTTCTAGGACGGAGTGGTATCCCCTAAGGACCGGGAAGCGAAAAAGACACTGACGGCATTTAAAACACACAAAGGATCGGACATTTTATCGATAAAATCCTGTTTTATTTATCGAGGTGGCAGACACCATTAGTAGACCTCTCTCTCTCTCTATATATCTTTCAGCTTTCTATTTCATTATCTCTCTCTAGAGAGAGATAATGAAATAGAAAGCTGAAAGATATATAGAGAGAGAGAGAGCTCTTTCTTTCTCTTTCTCTCTCTCAGCAGCACTATTTTCAGCCCTACGCCTCTAACACAGACACAATATCAGAATGAATATAGCTGTAGATTGGTTGGGATTCAATTGTTGTCTCTGTTCTGCTGCTACATTGATTGAGGATATGTTGTTTGTGCTGAGTCCCTCCTCGCTGTTGCTATAGTTGAAGGAGTAGAGGGAACGAGATCGGGTACTATGGACACAGCCTGGTGGGGGGGGGTAACGCAATTTGGACGTCCTTTACAATCGCCCCTAACATATTTCATCCGTTTTCCCTGCAGAAAGTGCCCTCACCCCTCCCACCCCGTCCACTTTCACCTTAACCACAATCTTTCCCCTTCAGATGTTCCAGTACACGAGGAGGAAGGGGAACATGATCAGAACTATAATCCCTCCTCCGCCCCACCGGCCCCTGAAACTGTGGCTGCAACAGTTACTGTCCCCCACCCTGATGCCGTGAAACCATCGGTAAGTGAGCTCCAATCGTGTATGTTCTACATGTTCTAGTATGTTCTAACCCTCCCTTTACATTCGTAAAGAAGGTTTTTCGCGGGCGAGGCGCCCGAAACACAGTCTAGCCAGGAATTTAGCCGCCAATTGCCAAACCACCGGGATATGTGCTAGAAAGATTGTTAGTGAGATCCTTAGTTAAACTATAGTAGAAGTCAGTGGCACGAAAGATATTATATATTCTTGGTAGTTCAGGGGAGTTCTCTAGTCAAACTCTGAGGGAAATGAAAGATAGGATTAAGTAATACAGAAGTAGGAAATTAGAATTTAACCACATAGTTGGTGGAGAATTCAAATTACAGAGTTTCTGTGCGGAACAACCCTAGTAACGGGATAGTTGGTTTTCAAATTAAATGGTACTGTACTATCTGTGTGTCGTAAAGGGATGTTACTGTTCCAGTGGTTAGATTCCGTCAGAAAGAATTTCGATAATGTAAAAACTGTTTTCTAGGACGGAGTGGTATCCCCTAAGGACCGGGAAGCGAAAAAGACACTGACGGCATTTAAAACACACATCAAAGGATCGGACATTTTATCGATAAAATCCTGTTTTATTTATCGAGGTGGCAGACACCATTAGTAGACCTCTCTCTCTCTCTATATATCTTTCAGCTTTCTATTTCATTATCTCTCTCTGAGAGAGATAATGAAATAGAAAGCTGAAAGATATATAGAGAGAGAGAGAGCTCTTTCTTTCTCTTTCTCTCTCTCAGCAGCACTATTTTCAGCCCTACGCCTCTAACACAGACACAATATCAGAATGAATATAGCTGTAGATTGGTTGGGATTCAATTGTTGTCTCTGTTCTGCTGCTACATTGATTGAGGATATGTTGTTTGTGCTGAGTCCCTCCTCGCTGTTGCTATAGTTGAAGGAGTAGAGGGAACGAGATCGGGTACTATGGACACAGCCTGGTGGGATCAGGGTCTAGTTTTGGAGTTTAGCAGACCTACAACTTATGGGAGAAAGGTAGGGCTAGGGTTTAGTTTTAAGAATAAGATGGGAACGGAGTTTAGCACAGCCTGCATGGGAGAAAGAGTTTAGCAGACATACAAATTGTGGGAGAGGGGGTTGGTTGCGAAGTCACCCCTGTAAATATGCTGAGGAGGGGTACTTTGCTACTTTTCATTGCCAAGAGAAAAGGAGGGTCTAGTTTTGAGATGGAAACAGAGCTGAGTTTAGCACACCTATATATACAACTTGTGGGAGGGGAGTAGGTAGGGAAAGGAGTCAGGTAAATAGAGTCGCAATAATCGCTTAGCCAAACCAAAAAGGGATGCATTTTTTGCAGGTAAGTAGAACTTTACGTGGCGAAGTTCTACTCACCTACCAAGTGTGGGGCAGAGACCTGAGCGCACTGTCGGGGTGCCATGCTATCAGACAGATATTTCACTAACCCATTTCGTTATATCGGGATTGTGGAGTGAGCCGTCACATTGCAGTGTGGTATCATATCTATAAGGTACTTGTTATGTTCTAGAAATAGAGTCCATCTAGGCAACAAGGTACAATTCAGTTCAAACTATAACGTGCTGGTAGCAAGGATCAAACTAAAACTGCTGCAAGAAATATATAACAGCTGCAGGATATTGCCTGACTAGACTCTGTTTCGGGCTCCACCTTTACTGCAGATGTAAATGGAGGGTTAGAATATAACAAGCAGGATAATGGTGTGAAAGATGGATTGTGAGACAAGAAAGCTACTATTAAAATGCTCCAAACATGCTAAAAATTTCCAACGAAAACACTGGAACAAACCTGAAACCTTTTGTTTCTATCTTGTACCACTATTATAATAGAGTTCACATTGTATGCTTCTGCTTCTCTGTGTACTCCTCCCCCTCCTGCTGGTGCCCAGTAATTGGGATGGTGCCCAGTAATTGGGATGGTGCCCAGTAATTGGGATGGTGCCCAGTAATTGGGATGGTGCCCAGTAATTGGGATGGTGCCCAGTAATTGGGATGATGCCCAGTAATTGGGATGGTGCCCAGTAAATGGGATGATGCCCAGTTATTGGGATGGTGCCCAGTTATTGGGATGATATCTGACAAATTAATTTACTTTATATAAGCGCCAAGTGAACTTCAGCCCTAATACGGCCACGCAATCCCGTTCTCCTTTTCTTTTCTTTCATACTCTCTCTAATTCAGTGCTCTCTATCTCTCTGCAAAACCGTTATCCTATTCTCTCATTCTCTCTCTCTTATTCAGTGATCTCTATCTCTCTGCAAAACCGCTCTCCTTTTCTCTCATTCCCTCTCTCTAATTCAGTACTCTCTATCTCTCGATGCAAATCAATGCTCTCTATAATATCTCATATTCTCTCATTCTCTCTCTAATTCAGTGATCCCCATCTCTCTGCTTATCTCCTTTTTTCAACAGCTGATAATTCTACTTCCACGTCTACCTGATCAGTTCACATTGTATGCTTCTGCTTCTCTGTGTACTCCCCTCCCCCTCCTGCTGAAAAACCCGCCATCCCGCACCACCACCCCACCCAGCGCCGCCCACCCTAATTGAAGAGGTTTTACAAATACAACTTCAGCGGACAAATCCTTTGGAGTTTAATATAGAACCAATTAGTCCATCAGTTCACATGTCAACAATTACTGTCAAATAAACTCATGAAAACCAGCAATCACGAGGATCACATTACCGTGGTGGGCTGTTATACTGTAGTACTACCACTAGTAACCCGGTAATAATCATGAAAGAAACCAACGTCCAACAATTTAAGACTGGAGAAAAATTAAGGAACTCCAAAACTAGGAACAGCAAAACTAAGGACATTTCTTTTGGCTATATTCTTAAAAATAATACTCTAATCAAACCGGGGCGACCCCCTCTTTCTTCACCTTGTCACGGGGTAGCTCCGGTCCTCACCCAATTCACCTCAAACCCACCGAGAAGCCTCACGGCAACTCGACATCTCGGTGGTAATCAAGTTCTTCAGCCCCAGCCACTCACGTGCACTTTTAACCCCCCCAGCGGTGGCAAATCCCAAACCCGGGAAGCCTCTCATGGTCAACCGTGGGCCCCTAACAAAGGCCCCAAAATGCACCAACCGCTTTCAACAACAACAACAACAACAACATAATAGTGGTATACCGATTCGCAATCAATGTTGGATAACCTAAAATAAAAAATCAAGAACAAGTACATATCATCATTTTTTCCAAATTTAGATATAGAGTCCACTTTAGACTTAGAGTGTAGCACTAGAGTCCGACTACCATGCATATGGATGGCCATGACGTGATGCCGAAGTTGTGTGTGGTGACCCCAACTTTTTACATAATAAGCGCGACCGTTAGCGTTTCCAACGGTAAGTATATATTTATGACTATACGTTCTCCCATAAAAGAGATGAGGGTAGCATGACAGTGGAAGAGTACAATACAAAGATTTTGGAAGAGGTGGGCCCCTGGGTGGGCCCACTGGGTTAGACATCTCATGAAAGAGCTAGAATCTGCTGGACCGATGAGCAAGCACGCCAATGTTGCCATAGAAATCATTCGCAATTTTCCCGTCATTGTCTTCTCAAGCTGATCAGGTATTCATCAAGTAATTCAACACATGATCATATGAATCATATTGTTCATATGATTACAACATATTTATTCAATTGTATGATGCCGTCGGACAAGGATGGAGTCTTTTGTTTTTGGTATTGTTTCATTTTTAATGCAATTTCAACGAGTTCTGATTGGGTTTTTACTCGGGTCGGTCGGTTCCTGTAACTGAACATTTCACAGGTGTATTTAGATGACACCAGAGCAGGAAACAAAACATACAACGATCTGGTACTGGTAACAAAGCAGCTTGGACTTCCCCAAATCTTCATTGATGAGGTTTTCTACGTTGGATACAATGAAATAAAATCTCTGTACCACAGCAAAACTCTTGGTTAGTCATGATACAAGAAATTGACAAAGGTATTAATATATTAATGCATAATATCTTATCTTAATGCATAATATCTTATCTTATTACCGAAATATAACCGATAAATATGGGAACCTTTTATATGGGGTTTCAGACGACATTATAATACGACATTAGTAATGTCATTATATGCCTTTATGAGATTACGTTATAATTTGCCAAATCTTCGGAGGGGGGCGAGTCTGTAGAATTAGTTTAAAAGCTTTTACACTAATTCTACAGATTCGCCACTCCCCCCCTCCGAAGATTTTAGGATTATTAGCACCCGCCCCCCTCTAAAGTGAATTGTCTCCAGGTAGGACAATGCTTGGACGTCAACCTAAGTGCTTAGATGGGACATTTTAAACGTTCTTAAAGGGATGCAGAACTTCCACAACCATAACTACTGGAAATGAGGATGTCAAATCATTTTATTGAGTTGGACAATAGTAAATTTTATTTTTATTAAGTCTTTGTGTGTACTAGTGTTTTACTCTGAATCATATTATCAAAGAAATCCAATTATGTATACGCAGCTATTTAGCAATGCAACGAATCGATCTCAGCGACGGGTTTTTCGCTTCAGAAAACTTCTTGTATTTTAAGGGAAGACACATGGAGGATGATAAAGATAGTAAGTTGATGATTTTAGTTTTCACCGTATAGCCATGAACTCAAAATACCCATGCCATCACGTTTCAGAATCTTGATTATAACATTACCATCTTTAGATTTCAAAGAGGTCGTAATATGAGCTCTTTGAAATCCATGCAGAAGATTGCCAAGTTATGACTACAGTAAAAGGGGTGAAAACATAACAAGCAGAAGACTAGTATAGCCAAGAATCTGAAACCAAATGTGTATTTTGAGTATATATACACTATACAGGTGATGTATGTTCTGATCTCTTCACTCTAGGTGATACAGATAGTTTGGTTATGTTCTAACCCCCTTTTACAAATGTAAAAGATATGTTCTGATTGTATCTCTTCACTCTAGGTGATACAGATAGTTTGGAGGACTGGCTTAAGGATGAGGGTGAGTTTCACGATCCAAGCAACGATGTCCTCTGTATGTACGAGTAAGTGCCTTGGACTATAGGTTTCTAGTGCTGCAATTAATTGCAATACCACGATTAGAATTGCAAGACCACGCTTAGATATGACATTTCTTGAGTCGAACTAGGTTGCGGTCTCATAGCAGCCCGATACATACAACACTGACTTTTATAAAATCTAGAAGCATGACTTGACAGTACCGATATAAATAACTCGCTTGACCATCGTATGGCCGTCGACAAACAAAGCGTATCTCATGATATGTCACTATATATATGTGTCTCTGTGACACATCATGATGTGTATAAGATCGAGCTAGATGCCCGATATAACGATACCCATTAGTATAATTATAGAACATATATAATAGGTATACCCGTTACAAGGTGTGCTCGGCATGTTTACAATTATGCAGTTACATGTACTGTGATCGAGTCATTTTAAAAACAAATAACAGTTTTATAAATTCTGTTCAGGAAGGGTCATTCAAGTAGACCAGATGTGAGGGGATCAAGATACACGGCTCACGCTCCTGGCTCCTGGCAATGGAGTCAACCCCATAAGCAATTCAGGTTTATATAGTGAATATATTGCATGACTCTGAATCAATGATTTTGCGGTAATACTCAATTATAAGATCGACATGATTACAGTAATTGAAAACTATTGCTTCTAAAATATATTTGTCTATAACACAGGAACTGGATTCCCCCGGTCCCGGAGAGGCAACAGGGAGTAAACGAACCGTACCTAAACTTGGTGAGCGATTACACACCACATCGCATCAGAAAGAAAGGCCCCAAATGGTACGAAAATATACAATTTGCTTGACTAAGACTTCTATCAAAGTGGCTTTTTCATTCAATTCTGGTTGGAAAAAAATTCATCTCGACTAAATCTGATTATCTAAAATAGTCTTCGTTCAATAAGATTCATATATCAGGTTTGTTGAGAGTATGTTCAAGCAGCTGGAGAAAGATAGTTTAGCGTTGGATCATTATCCTTTGTAGCGTCACAATTACCGTTTTTCGAAAGGCTATCATTAGAAAAACAAACGAGGTATTTACGAAGTCTCACCGCTTCCTATATCGTCTTCTTTAATACACGAGGTATTTACGAAGTCTCGCCGATGTATGAGACGTGCAACCATTTAGGCGGAGGGGTAGTTTCACGCGTTGCAGATGATATTATAAAAGTTTGATTTACGCAGACAATAAATACTTTGTCATTTTTCTACTCTCTCAACAAAGACACCATGTTTTCTATAGCCAGCAAGAGTGGTCGGAAGCTCACCAAACTAATTCGGCAGATAATGGCAAACCGTGAAATATCAGATTCAGCTTTACTCGATATGATAACCTGCATATTATTTTAATGTTACAATAGCTCATGTTCAATATGCATTTTTGACAGGTGCCATTCTACCCATGATACTGGCAGCAACTAAACTTGATCCAGCAAAATGTGAGGACTGTGGATGAGTTGTGTTATACACAGATACAGAATGTGAGGACTGTGAATGAGTTGTGTTAAACACATGTGAACACAACTCATTCAGATACAGAATGTGAGGACTGTGAATGTGTTGTGTACACAGATACAGAATATGCAGCTGCTGAATCTTCTGAGCCATGGAAATGAAATGCGAATACAATAATTTTTCTCTTAATTATACGGGTTATGTGATCTTCATTTACAAATTCGGGAACATCTGAAGCGATATTTGTGGTCGTAAAATGTTAATATGAATGACTGTTTATAATTTTTGAAAAGATTCCGAGTACGCTCAACTCCTTATTCTCAATTAAATCTCCTTCTTTACTTACCCCCTATTATAATAATTCTCCTCCTCATTATTATAGCACAAGTCATGGCTGCTATCAATATTGTAGATGAGATAGCTGCCTCATCGAGCAGCGAAGATGATGATGATGATCACGAACCGCAACAGGTACATCACAATTATAAACTGTTTTATCAAAGGGTTCCTTATGGCGAAGCAGTTATACAGACTCAAAAGTTCAACTTTTCAGGATTCAACTGAAGAAATTAAGAATCAAGCCGATGAAACCTTGCCCCATCATTTAGAAATCTATAAACGAAAGTATGTATGGTCATTGTTATTTTAAATGTTCTGAGAACTGATACTGAGATCTGAGATAAATTAATAAAATAAAATAATCTCTATCTTTTTTCGCTAAGTATAATCTTGCCATGCTACGCAGTCTGTCTCATCGGCACTAAGTCTGATGACATGGAATTGGAGTATCTGTCGGGCCAATGCTACGCAGTCTGTGTCATCGGCACTTCGGGCTCGCGTAAGCTCACACCGGGCCTTCGGCTCGGTGTGAGAGCTGACAGACAATTAACATGTCAAGTATAATCCATCCAGGCCAGAATTCAACCACATCATGAAACGATATGAGGAACAAAGGGATGTGGAGAGGCAGCGTAACAAGGAATTAGAAACGGAGAGCAAAATTCAATGGCAACACAAACACTTTAGACCTTTTTCAAACAAGAAACCGGACAAGAAAAAACAAAGTTTGCATGTCCTGAAAAACAGGTGAATTGTTATTTAAACCTCGTTCAAGAAGTAATTTCTTAGTATTTAATACTTGGGTCAAATAATACCAGTTTTTCTTCTCTCCTCCTCTATCAAATGTTTTTCTTCAGTTCATATTACTTACAACCTGGTGATAATGAAATGATGATGGAATTCAATGCTAAGAAATCACGACAGCGCTACAGGCGGTTCATTGAAGATAAACAGGCTAAACATAACGAGGGGAGGTAAGCATATAATACGTTAGGCTACTAACTCGTCAGGTTGTTTATACAGATCTAGCTCTAAGTTTTTAGTCTTTGTAAAGATTAAATTTATAATTTCCTGGTTAGATCAGACTTTGAGCCGTACTACGGTGAAAATGGAGACGTATCCCGAGCTGCTAGAATGAGGGAACTAGAGCTAATTCACGGAGATAAAATATGGGATAGAAAGTACCATGCCAAAAAGGGAGATACGTATCTTCAACAGAAGCACCGGTCAGTCTGATTGGAGCAAACTGTTTTCCATCAATAATCCTATTGGATTGCTCGAATTTATTGAATTTACATATTTCCCCTCTTTCTGGTATAGATAAGCAATAAATATTCGGATCCAAGAGCAGTTATATTTCAGTGATTTTGAAAAGTACTGGTCCGGTGAGGAGGGGAAATGGAGTGATAGATTTCACGAGGCTGGCGACTGGGGAATGTTCAATCCCCATTCTAGGTATACATTTAGGATTGATACTTGATCGACACGGCCGTTTCATGGCACGGGAAACAAATGTAAAGGAGGATTAGATTATAACAATTATTTTATCGAGCTGAAAGGTGTTGTTGGTTAATGATGCACCTTTTATCTTGTGCACATTAACCAACGTGTAGATTTCTATAAACTTAAAGCTGCAGAAGTATTTTATTTTCTCCATTTTTATGAGCTGATATGACAAAAAAATGCAAAGCAATATTTAGGTTTGATCATTTTAGGACTTGCAAGCAGTAACGGGACTATCAGAGCTCCCTATTGTAATGATAAACGAAAAGACTGTTGGAAACTATGAGGCATTCAAGAAAGCAATTAAAACAGGTCAGTTTGGCATGTTTACTACTACTCAGAGTGCCTGGGCTTGCCTACGGCAAGCCCACAAGAACTATCGCAAAGCGATAACGCCGACACTAGAGAAGAGTCCCCCACCCCCTCCCTTCGCATGGAACTACCATCTTATCAGCTTATCTGGCAGGTTCCAATATGAAGAAATGGCATGTTTGACTGACAAGTTAATGAACCGAACTTTTAGTAGAATTTTATTTTTACATAAAGAAACTTCAGGAAACCTGCATATTATTTTAATGTTACAATAGCTCATGTTCAATATGCATTTTTGACAGGTGCCATTCTACCCATGATACTGGCAGTTGTGTTATACACAGATACAAAATGTGAGGACTGTGGATGAGTTGTGTACACAGATACAAAATGTGGGGACTGTGGATGAGTTGTGTTATACACAGATACAAAATGTGAGGACTGTGGATGAGTTGTGTTATACACAGATACAGAATGTGAGGACTGTGAATGAGTTGTGTTAAACACATGTGAACACAACTCATTCAGATACAGAATGTGAGGACTGTGAATGTGTTGTGTACACAGATACAGAATATGCAGCTGCTGAATCTTCTGAGCCATTTAAATGACATGCGAATACAATAATTTTTCTCTTAATTTTTCTCTTCATTTAAAAATTCGGGAACATCTGAAGCGATATTTTTGGTCATAAAATGTTGATATGAATGACTGTTTATAATTTTTGAAAAGATTCCGAGTACGCTCAACTCCTTATTCTCAATTAAATCTCCTTCTTTACTTATCCCCTATTATGTATAATAATTCTCCTCCTCATTATTATAGCACAAGTCATGGCTGCTATCAATATTGTAGATGAGATAGCTGCCTCATCAAGCAGCGAAGATGATAATGATGATCACGAACCGCAACAGGTACATCGCAATTACAAACTGTTTTATCAAAGGGTTCCTTTTATACAGACTCAAAAGTTCAACTTTTCAGGATTCAACTGAAGAAATTAAGAATCAAGCCGATGAAACCTTACCCCATCATTTAGAAATCTATAAAAGAAAGTATGTACGGTAATTTCATTTTAAATGTTCTGAGAACCGATACTGAGATCTGAGATAAATTGATAAAATAAAATAATCTCTATCTTTTTTCGATAAGTATAATCCATCCAGGCCGGAATTCAACCACATCATGAAACGGTATGAGGAACAAAAGGATGTAGAGAGGCAGCGTAACAAGGATTTAGAAACGGAGAGCAAAATTCAGTGGCAACACAAACACTTTCGACCTTTTTCGAACAAGAAACCGGACAAGAAAAAACAAAATTTGCATGTCCTGGAAAACAGGTGAATTGTTATTTAAACCTCGTTCAAGAAGTAATTTCTTAATATTTATACTTGGGTCAAATAATACCAGTTTTTCTTCTCTCCTCCTCTATTAAATGTTTTTCTTCAGTTCATATTACTTACAACCTGGTGATAATGAAATGATGATGGAATTCAATGCTACGAAATCACGGCAGCGCTACAGACGGTTCATTGAAGATAAACAGGCTAAACATAACGAGGGGAGGTAAGAACTTAGAAAGTTGGGCTAATTTTATAAGCTGACTTATTGTTCCATGAAAAAAACTTGTCAGATTGTTTATTGTAAAGATTACACTTATAATTTCCTGGTTAGATCAGACTTTGAGCCATACTACGGTGAAAATGGAGACGTATCCCGAGCTGCTAGAATGAGGGAACTAGAACTGATTCACGGAGATAAAATATGGGATAGAAAGTATCATGCCAAAAAGGGAGATACGTACCTTCAGCAGAAACACCGGTAAGTAATTGAAAACTGTTTTCCAACAATAATCCTATTAGATTGCTCGAATTTATTGAATTTACATATTTCCCCTCTTTCTGGTATAGATAAGCAATAAATATTCGGATCCAAGAGCAGTTATATTTCAGTGATTTTGAAAAGTATTGGTCCGGTGAGGAGGGTAAATGGAGTGATAGATTTCACGAGGCTGGCGACTGGGGAATGTTGAATCCCCATTCTAGGTATACATTTAGGATTGATACTTGATCGACACGGCCGTTTCATGGCACGGGAAACAAATGTAAAGGAGGATTAGATTATAACAATTATTTTATCGAGCTGAAAGGTGTTGTTGGTTAATGATGCACCTTTTATCTTGTGCACATTAACCAACGTGTAGATTTCTATAAACTTAAAGCTGCAGCTGAATCTTCTCTCGGAAGTTGTAGCAATATTACCATGACATGTAATAGACGCACTTTCTTATTTGCTAGCCCTGGGCCCTGGGGTGCGGTCGATTAAAGCAAGGTGCTGCACTGGGAGGTATATATTTAGTATACTCCATGGCTAGCAGACTAAAACAGCTTTTACAAACCACTTTCATCACTTTCGCAAATATCAATTCTAGGAAGCCAGTTAGGGAGTATGCCCCAGCGAATGGTCGTGATCCCTATGACCTGTTACCGGAGAATCTCTACCCCCACCACGACAAGTATTGGAACCATCATTGGTTCGATCATTACCATGATTTTGAAAGGAGCAAGAAGTTAACTCTCGCGTATCACCATCGGTACGTACAGATCATCAGCCATGACATAGAAGCTTTGACAATATTGTAATCCAGTGTATTATGACATGTAAGGCCGGCCAATCTAAACAAAAGCCCAGTTGGGTTTTGTGAAGTGTCCCACGGCTATAGGACATTCAACATCTATTACCAGGTTGCACATTACATTTGTTGCACATTACCTAATACCTAATACCTATGCTGCAAATTCCATGTGTTACAGGTTCCACAATGAAACAGTTAACTTGGAGGATTATTACCACCCGGAGATACGTAACATGGGACCCGAGTGGTGGATAAAACACTTGAGGAGACAGCTGGAGACGGAACCCAGGTCCATGGGGCTCATTGGAAATGTGGCTGAACTGATCATCAACAACTTTCCCATAGTCATCTTTACTGCAATACTACGGTGAAAATGGAGACGTATCCCGAGCTGCTAGAATGAGGGAACTAGAACTGATTCACGGAGATAAAATATGGGATAGAAAGTATCATGCCAAAAAGGGAGATACGTACCTTCAGCAGAAACACCGGTAAGTAATTGAAAACTGTTTTCCAACAATAATCCTATTAGATTGCTCGAATTTATTGAATTTACATATTTCCCCTCTTTCTGGTATAGATAAGCAATAAATATTCGGATCCAAGAGCAGTTATATTTCAGTGATTTTGAAAAGTACTGGTCCGGTGAGGAGGGGAAATGGAGTGATAGATTTCACGAGGCTGGCGACTGGGGAATGTTGAATCCCCATTCTAGGTATACATTTAGGATTGATACTTGATCGACACGGCCGTTTCATGGCACGGGAAACAAATGTAAAGGAGGATTAGATTATAACAATTATTTTATCGAGCTGAAAGGTGTTGTTGGTTAATGATGCACCTTTTATCTTGTGCACATTAACCAACGTGTAGATTTCTATAAACTTAAAGCTGCAGCTGAATCTTCTCTCGGAAGTTGTAGCAATATTACCATGACATGTAATAGACGCACTTTCTTATTTGCTAGCCCTGGGCCCTGGGGTGCGGTCGATTAAAGCAAGGTGCTGCACTGGGAGGTATATATTTAGTATACTCCATGGCTAGCAGACTAAAACAGCTTTTACAAACCACTTTCATCACTTTCGCAAATATTCATTAGGAAACCAGTTAGGGAGTATACCCCAGCGAATGGCCGTGATCCCTATGACCTGTTACCGGAGAATCTCTACCCCCACCACGACAAGTATTGGAACCATCATTGGTTCGATCATTACCATGATTTTGAAAGGAGCAAGAAGTTAACTCTCGCGTATCACCATCGGTACGTACAGATCATCAGCCATGACATAGAAGCTTTGACAATATTGTAATCCAGTGTATTATGACATGTAAGGCCGGCCAAACAAAAGCCCAGTTGGGTTTTGTGAAGTGTCCCACGGCTATAGGACATTCAACATCTATTACCAGGTTGCACATTACATTTGTTGCACATTACCTAATACCTAATACCTATGCTGCAAATTCCATGTGTTACAGGTTCCACAATGAAACAGTTAACTTGGAGGATTATTACCACCCGGAGATACGTAACATGGGACCCGAGTGGTGGATAAAACACTTGAGGAGACAGCTGGAGACGGAACCCAGGTCCATGGGGCTCATTGGAAATGTGGCTGAACTGATCATCAACAACTTTCCCATAGTCATCTTTACTGCAAAATGTAAGTTATTATTATAAAAAGGACCATGGATTATGCTCTAACCCTCCTTTACATTTGTAATGTGGCGCAGGAAAGAGTAAATATGTAATCAAATAATCAACTAATTTATGTACATATCTACTATATCTACATGATTACAGATGAAAAAGAACACAAGAAGACAGTAGACATGATCGAGAAAGCGAGAATGAAGGCTCATGTGATCCCTGATGCCATAATGATTCTTGAACTGGACAACTCAAGGGCGGGGTTAAAAATCTTCAGCGATCTACGTCATTTCTCGCCGGTATAGTTATGAACACATGCAATTATTAGATGGAATAATTAGGATCGCTAGTATACTTGTTTGATTACAAACGGAAAAAGGCAAATAAATTACGTAATGAATCTCGCTTGGTTTGATAAAATAGCCCTCCTAGTTCCTATGTTCCACTTTTAAACACTGCAATCTTTTCAGATGGCTCAGTTGCCACAAGTTTGGTTTAATGGCAAGCTGCTGGGAACTTATGAAACTTTGAAACGACTCAAAAAGTGAGATAACTACATTCCTCAATACATCTCAATCATAGATTTTTGAGTCACCTCACACTGTGTTTGAACAGTTCAAATAGATTATTGTCTGAGACAATCCAACTCTATTCTAAGCTGAAACCGCAATAAAACACACTTATAACACACTTATACAGGCTACAAAGGTTGGTGCCATTGCTACGTGAGACAGAGTTTGAGGGGAAAATGCCATGTGAGCACTGTCAGGCCGTGGTCCATGATTGGTACGGCAAGTGGCACCGACAACATTACCCCTACTTTGACAAAAATCTCCCCTACGAAGGGTGGCCCTAGCTGCAACAGATATCAAGTCAGGAACCGACCGACACAAATAAACAACCAATCAGGATTCGTTGTTTAGGTCACGTGACTGGTTATCAGCCAACCAGGGACCAGTATTTCCTGATTCGGTCGGTTCCTGGATAAAGTACTTCCATTCACAAACCCGGGTTTGAAAGACTCTAACAAAACGCTACGTGTTTGAAGTGAATTTTTGTTGTTGTGAGAATTCCCGTTTCTTGGAACATTTTACCGTTATCTTTTATCTGTTTTAGCTGTATAATTATAAAACAATCAGTTGTTTTTCTATTACATAAGCAATTCTACAAACTGAGACCCCAACTATTATATTATACATTTGTATGACACCCTAACTCAATCTCCAATTTCCTCTATAGCCCAGCATTATGGGTAAGCGAATAGAGATCGAAGTCATATCCAGCTCCAGCTCCGAGTCAGAGGAAGAAGGAGAGGAAGATCAGCCACAACTGTCAGAGCAGGAGATCAGGAGACAAATGAGGAAGGTAACCAATGTGATGAAACCCGAACATGTCCGCCACTATGGTAGGTAAACAACCAATCAGAACTCGTTATTTACTATTTAGGTTACGTGACTGGTTATCAGCCAATCAATTCCTGATTCGGTTTTTATATTCATCTACTAAAGCATACCTTTTAACTTTTTAAGATATGAGGAATCTCAAGAACAAGCTGCTTGGTAGGAAGAAGCGTCCAGCACCAAATCCACCACTTAAATTTGGTTCACAACCTCCAACGTTACACAGGTATATCATTATACAAATACAGAATTATAAGGTACAAGAGTAAACTTATTCAGAACGTTCAGCTCGGTAAATTGAGTGATTGTTTCTGTGGCGAATACAGTTGGGCCCCAATAAGAACTAGAATGGTGTCTCTCACGTCAAAGGTTTATAATTACTTTTGACATGAGAAACATACCCCATGATTCATGAATCTCAGATACAAGGATGGCGAAAAGAGTTCGATGACAGTCCAATCAAAACGGTCAACATACAAGGGCACCTCCATATTACCTCCATCTTTTAATGGACTGAAAGAAGAAAACGGAATACCACAACATTTTGTTTCAAAGGCGAGAGCCGTTCATTGGAGGGACCCAAGGCAATTATAAATTCTCGCTTTTTTAATTTACCTTCCAAGAGAAATATTTTCTCTGAAGTAATAAAACTTGTAGAATGATGTCACCATAATAATTTATATTTCTATCACAGTCTGTTAGTGAAGAAAGATGTGGAAGAATTCAGTACTGACCTTCTTCGAAAGTATGGTGTAAAATGGTGGATAACAGAGCTTATGAAAAGGTACACTTGGTGACATAGACACCTGGTGTGATCCCCACACACATGTGTGGGGATCGCACTAGGTGGCTATGTCGCCAAAAGGTACACCTGATATCGATTTGCCGTGAATTTTCAGATACAGTCCAGTAATCTTACCGGTTGATAATTATCTATTTTTCAGACTGGAAAAGGACCCTGGAAGTCTGATTGAGATACCAAACATAGCGTTCGAGGTTGTTCGTAACCATCCCGTGGTCGTCTTCAGCGCAAAAGGTTTGTTTTACATAATCCCCTATAGTAAGGGGAATTAACGACAATTTTTGCCCAAACCGGAGAAAAATTTGTTACAAAGGATTTCCACCTCAAATGTACTCCTAAGGGTCCCCTCTATCGATTCCAACCAATGTTCATAATTGTTCAGGGGTGCTAAGGCCTCATTTCCGGGTGGGCGTGGTACCTGTATTTTCAGCCTGAGGCCAAAACCATAAGTAAGCTTAAAATAGGGGTAGAGATAAAATCGAGGGCACTAGAGTGACCAGCGTCCTCGCATTAGTGGGGGTAGGTGCCGGAATTAAGTCTCTATCTCAACCGGTTAATAAGATAATTGGATAATTAGGTTTGCGCATAACCGTTTGTTTGCTATATGGCTATAGCCACTTAGGAAAGGAGTAGAGACAAAACCAAGGGCACTAAAATGATCAGCGTCCTCGAATTAGTGGGGGGAGGTGCTAAAATTAAGTCTCTATCTCATCTGGTTAATTAGATAATTGGATAATAAGGTTTG
>AVPN01000513.1:26196-43568 GCA_000695325.1 Pleurobrachia bachei | reverse complement strand
AGGGGTGCAAACTGTTCTTCAATCCCCTCTGTAGTCCGCATCAGAAAAAGCCATTTCTTGGACAGACCGAAGGTATACCCACTGTAAGCACACTGTGGTTCCGTAGCAGCGATCTGGGACAGTGTTCGTACTTGGTTCACCCAATCTTCCACCTTTTCGGATACAAAATTGTTCTTGAAATCGTCGGTTCCGATGGGTGATCCAAGGTACCTGACTCCTTCTGTGGTGACAACAACGCCTGTGCCCGCAAAAAGATCTCTAGCTTCGTGGGCATATTGCTCCTTCACCAAGAGGATTGACTTTGACCCGTTAGGGTAATACCCATATCCCGGGCCACGCTCACAGAGTTTATCCCACCACCTCTTGATGTTGTGGAGTTTCCCAGCTGAAGCCCCATCATCAGCGTAGAACAATTGAAAGTCCGTACAGTCCGATAGATCGTTCATCAGGGGGTACAGCGAGATGGAATAGAAGGGAGAAGCAGCGTTGTCTCCTTGGGTAGTACCTTCACGTGACATAATATGTTCGCCATTGTATAGGAAGAGTTTGGTATGTGAGCGATAAAAATTAATCAAAAAAATAGAAAAAACAGGACATAAATAACGCATATTGACTAAAGCAGTTTTACGGTTTAATACATTGAACGCATTTGTAGCATCTGCACACAAAATACCCTCAGTACTGTCTCTAGAAAAAATATCGTTCATAGCATGTACAGAGGCTTCACAGCCGCCCTCCTGACCAGCTGCTAGCTGGAGTGGGCCTGCTGATTGGATAATATCTTGTCTAAGATGTTGGGTGACTGCTCTACCGATTATCCGCCGCAAAACTTCCCCTATTCCGATGGGTCTAACCCCAGTTCCCTGATCCTTACTCAGTCCAATTAACCTGCACCTGTCTTCGCCACGATTACCACTGCCTAGGTGGTCGAGACATGTCTCAGATCTAGTTAATCGGGCTAGACTAGAACTTAGGTTGTCTCCTTCCTGGGTAAAAGCTTTAGAGCTGAGCATGCGAGACCATAGTTCGGAGGACATCCCACTAGGACCACAGCCGCCACGGGTGGATTTGGCAGCTTTCTTAATCATGAGGCGTAGCTATGACAGTTTCTAATGAGAGAGCTTTGGGCCACGTCCATCTCTACCTGATTTTTAAAACTTTTTAGCTTCGATTTTCAAATTTCGAAACCTTAAAGCTGATAAAATCGATTAAAAGATACGCTCAGGCTATCCTATTTAAATGGAAAATCTCAAGAGCATAAATTAGTTCCACACTATTACACGATCGTGTGAGAATTTATCGAAAATTTTGGTGAATTTTTAATTTTTTTACCGTGGCGCTGGCCGCTGAAATCTTGCAGCTACAGAAACATATTAGGTACTGCTGTAATTAAAAACTAACACTGCAGCATTTAGACAGTTGAAAATGGACATGGGGAGTACAGTTGTGGCTTGTGTTGGAGCGGGGGTTGTCCCAACTCTCCTCCCATATCTACCCGAGGATCTGACGAAGTTTCTTAATGTAGGATCAATCGGCATCTCCTTCGGGACGCACATCTGGGTGGGCTCTGTAGCGGGGCTCACGATGTTTCGAACCCTCAAAAGGAGAACCTTTGGTAATGTCCAGTCCAAGCTGTTTCCCAAATATGCAACAATGAACACGGCCTGCTCCTTTGTAGCCTTGGCAACCTTCCTTCATCTGAGGAAATTGAGTCCAACTGATGCCATATCGGTGCTTGGAAGTACTTTGGAGGGTGGGGCATTGATGGCATGCCTCGCTTCTAACCTCCTCAATTCCATCTATTTCATCCCAGCCACCACCAACCTGATGTTCCTCCTGCATAAACGGGAAAGGGAACTGGGCCTGGAAGACCAAGTTGGGTCTACTAGCCCTCTGAAGAGTGATCCTAATGCTACTGAAGAGGACAAGAAGACGCTGATGAAGTTTGGTATTCACCATGGTGTATCCATGATGATGTCTTTAGTTTCTGTGGTTGGCTGTGGAGCTTACCTTTACTATATTGGAAAGAGTGTTTCCTTCTGAGAATCCCTGAGTTGGTGACAGTTTTCTTGATTTCATATAATGCTCAAAATATTAAATATCAGAACTCTGTAAGTTTTTGTGGTGTGGCCCTATATTATGTATGTTTCATTTTGATTTAGATGTTGCTGTTCTACATGTTAAGTTTCATTATCACTGAGGTGAGTGTGGTGCC
This sequence comes from Pleurobrachia bachei, assembly GCA_000695325.1. NCBI lineage: Eukaryota > Metazoa > Ctenophora > Tentaculata > Cydippida > Pleurobrachiidae > Pleurobrachia > Pleurobrachia bachei. Next base: position 41,353 of record AVPN01000513.1, on the reverse strand, counting down.
TTGTGGCATTTCATTATCACGATATAAAACTCTAACTCCATCCTCCCGCTGACTTTAGTCTAATGACTCACGTGCTATGTTGTGGGAAATCAGGGGACGGCCAACTCGGGTCAACTCAGGATGCCCTGGAGTGGGTTGAGCTGGTTGCACCGGGAGTCAGTGGGGATAATATCCGGTGTATCACCGGGAGCAAGAGGAACACAATACTGCTAACCCGTGATGGACTGGTATACAGTGCTGGGAAGAAGGAGGTGTTGGGTCGAGCTGGTCAGCAGTGTCCCCTCACACCCATTGTATCTCTTGATGCCTTCACTATCAGTAATATGAAAAACATTATCGACAATCTCATTAATTGTTCCCTCTTTCTATCTCTCTCTCTGTCTCTCTAAACTAAGTTGGTTTGCCCCACTCTCGCTGTCTCTCTAAACTAAGTTCCCCTCAGAGTCCATTGCATGTGGAGAGGACCATGTTATTGCAGTGACCAGTTCTGGGTCATGGCTCAGTTGGGGATTCAATGCAGTTGGACAGTGTGCCCTTCCACCTCCCAACTTTGTGGAAAAACCGACACACGCTCGCCCCATCATAGGTAAACAACCAATCAGAACTCGCTATTTAGGTCACCCGACTGGTTATCAGCCAATCAGGGACCAGTATTTCCTGGCACGCTCGCCCCATCATAGGTAAACAAAATAGTCCCAATTAGTCTGTGACTTGTGAGTAGTTCATATTTGAGTTCATATTTGAATTAGGCAATAAATTCACAACAAAATAATTTCAGGTGCCAAGGTGCAGCTGGTATCTTGTGGATCTCGGCACACCCTCGCTCTCTGTCGGAATGGGGAGATGTTTGGGTGGGGTGATGCCACGTCGGGTCAACTGGGAATCCAGACAGACATAAAGGTCCATAGTACCCCCGTCAGAATCACAGCCCTCGACGGGATACCAATCAGTCAGGTAGTTCTGTTTGTGTGAAATTGTATCGCCCCGTCGAGTTCTCCTGAGGACCCCCGACCCACTCCCCACAGTTTTGCATTAGAGTGGGGGTGAGAGAGTGTGTGATAGGTAGAATAGAGAGAAAAACGATGGGACGATGTATGTACATTTATGTACATTACTGCGTCATGTTGGCACTTTGCTCGGTTTACACACAGAAATTATAACAAGACACAATGTTGGCACACATCAACCATTCTCCTACTTCAACTCCCTTCTCTCTATTGCAGATCTCGGCAGGTGGTCAGCACAGTGCCGCCCTGACAGTATCCGGACAGATAATAGCGTGGGGTGGCAACTCATTTGGGCAGTTGGGACTTGGTGATACCCTACGGAGACCCACACCTCGGCTAGTACCCATGTTGTCAGGTCACATGGTGAAGAGTGTTCAGTGTGGGGAACACCACACAGCCGCCCTGACCGAGCTAGGGGCTGTGTTGACGTGGGGTGAGGGAGGATACGGGCAGTTGGGACATGGCAACACTAATCAGCAGATTGTACCCAGACAAGTGACAGAATTAATGGGTGTCAAGGTAGGTAATGTGGTCTAAAACCATAAAGTCTTATCACAGCTGCAAAATAACACTGTCTGGCTTAGAATATAGATTCATGTTGCTATTCGTTCTATTTCACACCCCCCTCTTTAGATTGTACAGATTGGTACAGGGTTTAACCACATGGTAGCTACAGATGGTAAGAGGGTTTGGGGCTGGGGCAGTTGCTCTAGTGGCCAGTTATCCCAGGGTGCCGCTCTACACCATATCCACACCCCCACCCTGCTACCTGACAAGTGGAGTGACGGTTAGTTATCTTGTTACTGTCTTGAACTGTTTTTTGAAGGAGTTGTTGCTCCTCTTTGTTTCTATGGTAACAGTATACCAGTTCTAACACCACTGCACTTGATGTATACATACGCACCACGGAGAACACTATACATCTTGAGGTGTGCATTAGCAGCTGCCGTAACTCTGTAAATGTCACACAGTCCCACTAATACTCTATATTTCACTCCCCCTTCTTTCTCTCAGGAGATTTATTGATAGCAGACGTGTACTGCGGAGCGGAGCAGACATTTATTAGACTTTCCAGTAAGATATTATGCAATTCTGATTGCTCGTTACCCAAATCCCAAGTCCCCAGTAAATAAGATCATCCATCACCAAATAATAACAATTATCACCATTCACCCCAGAGCATCAGAAGAGTTTGATAGTAGACTCGAGAACATGGGATGCAGATATTACCAAAGTAGAGAAAGCACTAGATCTAGAGTTACTTAACCTACTAGGTTGTGTCTAATAGTCGATATAATGACAGGACTCTCTACTTTGATTAAGAAAGCTCTTTACTTTGGTATCACGTCTGACGAGGTGGTTTTCTAAAACAGTGGAGTATTATGTTAGTTGATAGATGGAACTTCACTGTGATGAGTGATTTGTATAACTGTGTGGGGTGTGGAGAAAGCATACACAATATTTAAGTAGTAGAAAAACAATTCAACACAATATCAATAACAAAAAGATGGGTTCCTCTTCCTCTCTCGGCTCCTTCTATTCTGGTACCAGTACGTAATGGATTTAGCAGTGACACCCAGCTCCTCTGTCAGCCTCTCCTTCGTCTCCTTATCCAGGAACGGGTGTATCTGGAACTCCATCTCGAGGGTAGCCCGCTGTGAGTCAGTGAAATCCTTCCTCGGTCGGACTGGTTTCTTCTTCAACTGCCCGAGCGACGAGTCCTAACCACGACGACGAAGGAGGTCCTCCCTAGATGGAGGAGGAGAATAGGGGGTTCGTCGCTGGGTCCTCTTCCTGGATCGGATCACGGGGGAGGATTTAGGGGAGGGAGGTTGAGGATCAGTGTTATACTGGTAGGCATCAGATGAGAGAGGAGTAGGATATGATGGTGTGAAGTTCGGATATGTAGGTGTGTACACTGGGTACTGAGTGGGATCAGGGTAGCAGACAGGTTGGTAGGGCTGCAAGTAGGTCTGGTAAGGATAGGATGTAAAGCTGTCCGGAGTCACTGGTGGTGTAGAGGGATAGGAAGGGGGAGGGGAGTTGGTCTCGAGATTGAAGGATGTTGGAAAGAAGTTGGGTGGTGTAACTGGCACAGCACCCTCGGTAGGATAGAAGGGCGGTGTGAGAGGAGTAGTCTCGGCGGGATAGAATGGCGGCGTGAGAGGGACATCAGGAAGATGGAATGGTGGAATATCCTCTGGAGTAGTTGCCTCAGTAGGGCTAGTTGGAGGAGTGAGCCCGAGAATGGCATCCAAATCGAAGGTGCTGTCCTCAGCAGGTTGGTTAGGAGTGGAGGAGCCGCTCAACTCAGACAGTAGGAAGGAACCAAGGGCGATGGTATCGGTATAGCAGGACATAGTAGTAGTAGTTGTTGATTGACAAGATTGGAAGATGATTTATTAAGATCAATTCGCTGCTTTTATACGCTTCCCAGTGTCATGGGGATGGGGACTATTTCGTCATTCTAGTGACGCAGAATCACAAGCTAACCAACCCCGTTGAGAGATCTGATCTAGTGGCTACATTCTAGCCATTAGATCTCTCTTAATGATGCGAGATCTGATCTAGCCACTAGACCTCTCCCAATGATGCGAGATCTGATCCAATGTAGGATCGGATCAGATCCTGGACAACATTCTATCTGACACCACTGATCTAGCCACTAGACCTCTCCCATACGAGATCTGATCCAACATATCGAATCGGATCAGATACTGTACATCGCAACATTCCATCTGACACCACCTTCATCAATAGGAGATCACATTACGTTGGCATAGGACCATGAAATGTGTTAACAATGGAAAATTGCAAGTTAAGGATTGAAAGAGAGAATGGGTGAAAAAGAAAGGATTAGAATAAAATAAGATGATTCATTATTCAACACTAACAACTAATTCATTTCAGTTATTTGGCTCGATATCGGATATAAACAGTCTTTTTGTCTCTCCCCAACCACACTGTCTCACATCCGGTAGTGGTATTGACATGTTAAGAATGAGGAAGTTCTTCACCCTTCTCAAGGCTGTGAAACATCCTGACTACCACAAGGCAATGTCGGAATGTCTCAACAAGAAAATAATGCCATGTCTCCCACATGAGGTATATTATTGAACCAAGGCGAATTTTATGTGTATTACATTCGGAGACTCACCCCCGCTCACAAAGTCATGTAGTTTGGTTCGGTAGATCAACTGTTTAATAAACAATGTTTATCACTTGTACTGATCACTCTCTCCCCCAGGTAGTCTCTCCCGAGCAGTTACGAGTGTTTTGTATCCTACCTGAGTTAAACAGCCTATATTTCCCCACTGACTATGTGTCCCATTTCTGTCGTGCTATTCTGGAGCTGCCTTCATCTGCCCAGGAGACCCTCAAAACATGGTAACAGAGTAGGAACCGACCTAGTCATGAAAAACTGGTCCCTGATTGGCTGATAACCAGTCATGTGACATAAATATCGAGTTTTGATTGGTTGTTTACTTGTTTCGGTCGGTTCCTGAATATGGGGGATATGGGGGATGGGTAATATGATTTGAAGTTACATACTGATTTCTATAATAACTAGCATAAGCCCTACACTATAATCCTCTCTATCATCAGGTACGCTGGGTATGAGGTGTCATATTTTGAGGCCCTACTGACTATTTGTAAGAAAAGTGTCTACAGGAGTCTTGTAAATAGATTCCATGATCCTGAGAAGAATTCATTTCGATTACGTGAGTTACAATACCTTGATCATGGAGCAGTTCTTAGTTTTACTTAAGAGGTGGCTATAAGGTGTTATTGAAGTTATTATATTGTCACCCTTTCACTTCTACTGAACGCCTTAGAGGTATATCAATGAGACAGTTGTCACTCCCCCCTCTCCTTGTAGGACAAATGGAGGTGTGTTTGAGAGTTCTGAAGATGCTGAGTGACATTAACGCCACCCACGACATAGTTCCTTACAACGCGTTCTATATTCACGAACTGGCGGACCAGTTGGACCTGAATGAGGATTATAGGAACTGGAAGGAAGGACGAGATGTAAGGAGGGGGTAAAAAAGGGATGGTTGGCATGCTAAGCATTTTGAACGGCAAACTCAGAGACAATATTAAATCAGTGATTGGAGGTGGGAATGGGTTGCAGAGAACCATCTCCACCAACTCTTCCATTTCAGATTGTGTTTTGCCGGTATCCGTTTCTGTTCACTGCAAGTGTAAAGGCTAAGCTGCTATCTATTGATGCCAATCACCAGATCAACTCCCCAGATTATAAACACCCAATATCACCCCAGAGCATCAAAAGAGTTTGATAGTAGACTCGAGAACATGGGATGCAGATATTACTAAAGTCGAGAAAGCGCTGGAAGATCTCAATGAACTAGATGATCCAACACAGATTATCAGCTATATTACTGAGGTGAGAGATATGAAACTGAAGTGAGTTCCAACTCTTTCTAGAAATGAAACCATATTGCAGTGATGTTCTCAAACAGTGGAACAGGTTGAGGTGAAGGTTGTTCCGTCTGATTGATGGAACGTGTGTGGTGTGGAGAAAACATACGCATTATTTAGAGTAGAAAAACAATTTAAAACACAATATCAATAACAAAAAGATGGGTTCCTCTTCCGCTCTCGGCTCCTTCTATTCTGGTACCAATACGTGATGGATTTGGCAGTGACACCCAGCTCCCTAGTCAGCCTCTCCTTGGTCTCCTTATCCAGGAAGGGGTGAATCTGGAACTCCACCTCGAGGGTACTCCGCTGTGAGTCAGTGAAATCTTTCCTCGGTCGGACTGTTTTCTTCTTGGGTTCGCTCAGGATCGATGCTGCTGCTTCCTCTAGGAGGGAAGATGGAGGAGAGTAGGGAGTACGTCGCTGGGTCCTCTTCCTGGATCGGATCACGGGGGAGGATTTAGGAGAGGGAGGTTGAGGATCAGTGTACTGGTAGGCATCACAAGAGGGAGGATCAGTAGGGTATGATGGTGTGTAGTTCGAATAGGCAGGGTACTGGTATCCTGGATCAGGGTAGCAGACAGGTTGATAGGGCTGCAAGTAGGTCTGGTAAGGATAGGATGTGTAGCTGTCTGGTGTTACTGGTGGTGTAGGGGGATAGGAAGGAGGAGGAGGGTTGACATCGAGATTGAAGGGTGTCGGAAAGAAGTTGGGTAGTGTCACTGGTAGTAGAGGTTTAGCCTCGGTTGTATCGAAGGGCGGTGTCACTGGTGTGGTAACTTCAGCAGAGTAGAATGGTGTCCCTGGTAGAGTATCGGTAGGGTAGTATGGAGGTGTTAGAGGATTTGTAGTCTCGATAGGATAGAAGGGTGGTGTGAGAGGGACATCAGGAAGATGGAAAGGTGGAATATGCTCCTCAGGAGTAGTAGGAGTAGATGGAGGAGTGAGCCCTAGAATGGCATCCAGGTCGAAGGTATCCTCAGCAGGTTGGTTAGGAGTAGGAGAGTTGGCATGGTTAGGAGTGGAGGAGCCACTCAATTCGGACAGTAGGAAGGAACCAAGAGCAATGGTGTCGGTATAACAGGACATAGTAGTAGTTGTTGTTGATTGACAAGGTTGGAAGATGGTTTAAAGAGATCGATTTGCTGCTTTTATACGTTTCCACGTGTCATGGGGATGGGGACTATTTCGTCATTCTAGTGACGCATAATCACAAGCTAATCAACCCTGTTGAGAGATCTGATCTAGTGGCTACATTCTAGCCACTCGACCTCTCCCAATGACGCGAGATCTGATCCAATGAATCGGATCGGATCAGATACTGGACAACATATCGTATTCTATCTGACACCACCTTCTACAATATGAGATCACATTACATTGGAATAGGACCGTGAAATGTGTTAACATGATGAAGAGTTGCAAGTTAAGGATTGAAAGAGATAATGGGTGAAAAAGAAATGAATAAAATAAAGAAGTGAAAAAGAGAATGTATTATTGACCCCCCTTTGTAAAGCACAGCCTACGATTCAACACTAATTCATTTCAGTTATTTGGCTCGATATCGGATATAAACAGTCTGTTTGTCTCGCCCCAACCACACTGTCTCACGTCTGGTAGTGGTATTGACATGTTGCGAATGAGGAAGTTCTTCACCCTTCTCAAGGCTGTGAAACATCCTAACTACCACAAGGCAATGTCGGAGTGCCTCAACAAGAAAATAATGCCATCTCTCCCACATGAGGTAATATTATTTTTTTTGATAATATTTATTCCATTTGGAGACTCACACCCCCGCTCACATCGTCATTTTGTATGGTTCGGTAGATCAACTTTATCACTCTCTCCCCCAGGTAGTTTCTCCCGAGCAGTTACGAGTGTTTTGCATCCTTCCTGAGTTTAACAGCCTATATTTTCCCACCGACTACGTGCCCCATTTCTGCCGTGCTATACTGGAGCTGCCCTCATTCGCCCAGGAGACCCTCAAAATATGGTAGGGAGAGACATCAGGAACCGACAGAATCAGGAAATACTGGTCCCTAATTGGCTGATAACCAGTCATGTGAAATAAATAACGAGTTCTGATTGGTTATTTACTTTATTGAGTTTCGGTCGGTTCTTGTATCTACCAGATGCAGAGATATGGGGGATGGGTAATATGATTTGTTCAAATTACTGATTTCTATAATAACTCACTATCATAAGCTTTACCAGTCCTTTCTGTCATCTGTCAGGTACGCTGGGTATGAGGTGTCGTATTTTGAGGCCCTACTGACTATTTGTAAGAAAAGTGTCTACAGGAGTCTTGTTAATAGATTCCATGATCCTGAGAAGAATTCATTTCGATTGCGTGAGTTAGTTAACACACAGTTCTTAGTTATACTCCTATTTTAGAGGTGGCTCCATGGTGTTATTGAAGTTGTCACCCTCCAACTTCTACTGAACGCCTTAGAGGTATATCCATGAGACAGTTGTCACTCCCCCCTCTCCTTGTAGGACAAATGGAGGTGTGTTTGAGAGTTCTGAAGATGCTGAGTGACATTAACGCCACCCACGACATAGTACCATACAACGCGTTCTATATTCACGAACTGGCGGACCAGTTGGACCTAAATGAGGATTATAGGAACTGGAAGGAAGGACGAGATGTAAGGAGTAATGCTAAGTAAAGAGAATCACAAGGCATTTTGAGGGACAAACTGAGAGACAAAATATATCAATGAAGGGTGATAGAAGGGTGGGTCGCAGAGAACCATTTAACTTCCATCTCATTTCAGATCGTGTTTTGCCGATACCCGTTCCTGTTTACTGCAAGTGTAAAGGCTAAGCTGCTATCTATTGATGCCAATCACCAGATGAATGAGATACTGAGAAAGATAGCGTATGAGCAGTTTGTCAGTCAGGGAAATGTCTGTGTTAATCCTTATATGGAGGTATATTGTTAGAGAGGGGTAGGGAAGTAGGGAGGTACATTGTTAGAGGGAAGGGAGGCGTTGCAACACTTCCCTTTCTTTGTTTGAAAATTAGGTAATGTTCAGATAAAGTTTCAAATTCCCTGACCTTTTGTTTCCAGTTAAAAGTACGAAGAACGAACCTTCTCCAAGATACACTCCGACAGATTCAACTGTATGAGAACTACCCACATGTACTGAAGAAACCTCTGAAAGTGATATTTGAAGGAGAGGAGGGGTATGATGCTGGGGGTGTCCAAAAAGAGTTCTTTCTTCTTCTTATGAGGGAGCTTCTCTCCCCTGATTATGGGATGTTTACTGTTGATCAAGAGGTATGTAGTGGGCAGGAACAAGGTGATACATATCTTGGAGAAACTGATCCTCTGTTTTTCAGTCAAGATTCATCTGGTTTTCTACATTTGGATTTGAGAATGAGGCGAATTACAGGCTTATCGGTGTACTGTGCGGCTTGGCAATCTACAATTCAACGATAGGTATGTGAAACAGAGCGTACTTTCGACTTTTGAGCCCCCTTATCTTGCTCAACCCTCTCCTATCAATCGTCAATACCATTTTCCACCTACCTTATGTACACTCAACAACACACATTTTCAGTGGATATAAACTTCCCACCTGTGCTCTACAAGAAGCTGCTGGGTATGCCCACTACTCTGGCAGATTTTGCAAAAGTTCATCCCACAGAGGGTAACACCCTCCGACAGTTACTTGCCTACAATGAACCTGATTTTGAGGATGTCATGTGCCTGAATTTCTCCGTGACAAGGTAGGAGGGCGCGGAGACAGTGGTGTGATGAAAGTGCGTATGATGCATCGGTAAAACGCGCGCAGCAGTAGTCTTCTGGTGCCACCTGCTAGCAAGAGACTATTCTCGGTGTTGCCTTGCTGCGCAGTCTGTCCATTCGCCGCTCGTAAGCCCTTCGGGCTCGCGTTAGCTCGCACCGGGCCTTCGGCCCGGTGCGAGAGCTGACAGACGTGGAACATGTCAATCTCGGTGACAACCGACTGGTTAAATCATGTCCTAGGATCCAATGCTATGTTTACAGGGACATACAGTGTAATCTGAACCGTATCAAATGCTTCCAATTTCAGGGACTTTTTCGGGGAGGTTGAGGAGATAGATCTAACACCGGGAGGAAGGGACCTGGTGGTTACCCTAGAAAACAAACAACAATATATCCGTGATTATATTGATTACTATCTAAACAGCAGTATGGAGAAGCAATACAACGCTTTTGCCGCGGTAAGAATAGTCCCACAAACCACGGTCAGAGCATTGTTGCAACAAGATTCTATGAAATCACTCATAATTTTGGGCAGTCACTACGCATTCTAATTCCGTGTTATCATATGATATCTTCCAGGGGTTCCTACTAGTAGCAGGAGGGGAGGTGTTCAAATCCTTCCACCCCGAGGAACTCATGCATATGGTATCGGGGATGCATGACTTCAATTTCAACGACTTGGAGCAGATTACAGAGTATAAGAACGGTTACTCCCCCGAACACCCCGTAATAAAGTTATTCTGGGAGGTTGTCAAAGAGATGGAGTTGGACATGAAGAAGAGGTTCCTCTTCTTTCTGACTGGCAGTGATAGGATACCAATTCACGGGATTCACAGCATTAAGATTGTCATTCAGAAAGTCAAGGATAATTCAAGGTTGGTGATTGCGTTTCAAGATTCCGGGTTGTTTTATCCTATCTCTTGGCATTATTTCCCCTTATCTCCTCCGTATCTCACTCTTCTGTCTCCCCAGGTTACCAGTGGCCCACACATGTTTTAATCTGCTTGACCTACCTCCCTATCCTAACAAATCGATGATGCGGAATAAGCTGTTACTAGCGATACAGAACACTGAGGGATTCGGCCTAGTCTGAATTTCGAACACAAACTCCAAATCCTGAGACTATTTTAGGGGTTTTGGTTTTTTAATTGGGACTAAGTCCGGGGGAAAGGCTATCCTTTTTTTTTTTTTATATAACCGATCAGTCATTGTTTTTTGTTTGAATAGCACCTGTAGAATTGACCAAGTTTATTTCACTAACCATTTGTTTACCAGAATTGGTTACCCAGGAAGGGGGCGGGAAGGGGGACTACTGATACCGTTAGTGAATGTTTCAGGGGTTTCAGTACGCGGATCACTCCAAGAGAGATAGCACAGCAGCGTATCCTGTTTCCGCGGTATGTAGTGGACCACTTGATCAGCTGATTCCGGAATGTCGAACTATCTTCCTTCTATTAGATATCTTTGGTAACTAATTGTTGTACACTAGATAGGGAGGAGTCGGAGCTGAGAGAAAGAGAAGTTCATTAGGTGTCACGTGCATAATGTGCGAGAGAGAGAGAAAGTTTGTACTTGCGTTATATACTAACACTCTCCCGCTTTGCTTTACGATCGATTGAGCCTACTGTCTACAAGAGAGAGAATAAGAGTGAAATAGAGAGGGAGAGACGGTGTGAGAGAGAAAAGACAGCAAGAGAGGAATATAGAGGGCGTTAGGAGAGTGAGAGAGTAATGGATGGTGTGAGCAGGGTGATTACAGTAGTGCGTGAGAGAGAGAGAGACTCTGTAAAAAGGGGGGATGACGGGGTCGTGAGAGAGAAGAAAGAGAGAGACAATATGGTCACGAGAGAAAGTTATACTAGAGAGGGAGGAGTTTCAAGTAATGAGAGTTTGTACCTTTGTTTGACACAATATGTCCCACAGTAAGCATCTGCTTCATGTCCCCGATCGGCCACCCCGGAAGACAATGCTCACAGACCTCCACCTTATCCGTGATTATATTGATTACTATCTAAACAGCAGTATGGAGAAGCAATACAACGCTTTTGCCGCGGTAAGAATAGTCCCACAAACCACGGTCAGAGCATTGTTGCAACAAGATTCTATGAAATCACTCATAATTTTGGGCAGTCACTACGCATTCTAATTCCGTGTTATCATATGATATCTTCCAGGGGTTCCTACTAGTAGCAGGAGGGGAGGTGTTCAAATCCTTCCACCCCGAGGAACTCATGCATATGGTATCGGGGATGCATGACTTCAATTTCAACGACTTGGAGCAGATTACAGAGTATAAGAACGGCTACTCCCCCGAACACCCTGTAATAAAGCTGTTCTGGGAGGTAGTCAAAGAGATGGAGTTGGACATGAAGAAGAGGTTCCTCTTCTTTCTGACTGGCAGTGATAGGATACCAATTCACGGGATTCACAGCATTAAGATTGTCATTCAGAAAGTCAAGGATAATTCAAGGTTGGTGATTGCGTTTCAAGATTCCGGGTTGTTTTATCCTATCTCTTGGCATTATTTCCCCTTATCTCCTCCGTATCTCACTCTTCTGTCTCCCCAGGTTACCAGTGGCCCACACATGTTTTAATCTGCTTGACCTACCTCCCTATCCTAACAAATCGATGATGCGGAATAAGCTGTTACTAGCGATACAGAACACTGAGGGATTCGGCCTAGTCTGAATTTCGAACACAAACTCCAAATCCTGAGACTATTTTAGGGGTTTTGGTTTTTTAATTGGGACTAAGTCCGGGGGAAAGGCTATCCTTTTTTTATATAACCGATCAGTCATTGTTTTTTGTTTGAATAGCACCTGTAGAATTGACCAAGTTTATTTCACTAACCATTTGTTTACCCGAATTGGTTACCCAGGAAGGGGGCGGGAAGGGGGGCTACTGATACCGTTAGTGAATGTTTCAGGGGTTTCAGTACGCGGATCACTCCAAGAGAGATAGCACAGCAGCGTATCCTGTTTCCGCGGTAGTGGACCACTTGATCAGCTGATTCCGGAATGTCGAACTATCTTCCTTCTATTAGATATCTTTGGTAACTAATTGTTGTACACTAGATAGGGAGGAGTCGGAGCTGAGAGAAAGAGAAGTTCATTAGGTGTCACGTGCATAATGTGCGAGAGAGAGAGAAAGTTTGTACTTGCGTTATATACTAACACTCTCCCGCTTTGCTTTACGATCGATTGAGCCTACTGTCTACAAGAGAGAGAATAAGAGTGAAATAGAGAGGGAGAGACGGTGTGAGAGAGAAAAGAGAGCAAGAGAGGAATATAGAGGGCGTTAGGAGAGTGAGAGAGTAATGGATGGTGTGAGCAGGGTGATTACAGTAGTGCGTGAGAGAGAGAGAGACTCTGTAAAAAGGGGGGATGACGGGGTCGTGAGAGAGAAGAAAGAGAGAGACAATATGGTCACGAGAGAAAGTTATACTAGAGAGGGAGGAGTTTCAAGTAATGAGAGTTTGTACCTTTGTTTGACACAATATGTCCCACAGTAAGCATCTGCTTCATGTCCCCGATCGGCCACCCCGGAAGACAATGCTCACAGACCTCCACCTTCGCAGCCGGACAAGGTAAGAGTTTATTACTATTATATATTAGTTCATTCTGCATGTTTTAAATAGTGATTTTACTTTCCAGATTTTCAAGCCTCATTTCATGCTCGTAGTCTCATCCCCCATCTCATAGTTGGGTAGTAATCGTAGCTATTTCAATTTTCTATTGTATGATGTGCACTGTGATAGAAGCCATTAGTGCATAGCTGTGGTATCTAGGCAAAATGTCAGAGATAGAGAGAGACGTGAAGACGTGACTTACAGAAAGAGGGAGAGACAGAGAGAGAGAGAATGACTGGCAAGGAGAGATAGGAATCCAGTAACTAAAGCCCGTGAAATGATACATCAGCCTTTCTCTCTGATCTCTCTCTCTATGATCGTTGTGGTGCCCATATGTCCTATATAACTCTCTCTCTTTCCCACCTGTTTATTTTTTCCCATTATTCAGCCGACAATCATCTCGCACTAGATTACTAGCTCTAGTAGCGGTACATGGCCCTCAGTACGCAGCAGCTGCATGGTAACTTTCAATTCGGTGTTCTTGCAGTCCCTCCCAGTGTATTTCCAGTGCGGAGTGCCACGCAGTAATGCGTTCATTTCAAACTCTGTGCTGTCAGAGCATTGGCCTGAATCTGTTCCCATTTCTCTCAAAAAAGGCCTGACAGACACACTACCGAGATACAAGTCGTACATGCATGCTATGATATCTTTCCAGTAAACAGCTCGAATCGTGGTCGCGACAGTTTATCTTGGTTTGGAGAATCCATGTTAAGTACACAATGCAAAACAATGCTTCCTTCTATTGCGGTGGTACGTGTAATTAGCCACAATCGAGATACGAAGTTACTAGGAATCGAGCTAATTACGCCACCACCGCAGCTGGCAGATCAGTACTGTTTCTCGATAATTACTAATTATCAGATTTACCCTGTGCAATTTACGCTTCTTTATACCTGATCGTTCTATTGATTCAGCTGTCTATACTACTGTTCGAACATGAACAGTGTTCGTGCCTCTCTCATATCCCTGAAAAACTTGTGCTTATACTCAACCACACATGTATGCACAGTTTATACACTGCACACTAACAGCCCGATATCTAATTCTATAATTTGCGTATTTGAGAAACTTAATTTTTGAAAGATGTTCCGACGTGTCGAAAATGATCTTACTAATCGCTTACTTAACGGATTAGGCTTCCATATACCCCAATCCTAATTCCTTGACAATTATCCTCTCTACCTCTCTTTACTTTTGAGAGCTGACCTAATTTCCTTGCTTTGCCTCCTAACTACCTCTCTCCACACACATCATCCTACCACTACTACTGCTCTCCCACTCTTGTTGGTACGTGTGTTGTTTGCTGTGTGGTATGGGGAGAATGGGACGGAAATCCCTTCTTCTCACTGCCACTAACAATCAGTCTAGGGACAAAGAGGAGATAGCGACCCTTCTTATGTTCATCTTCGATAGTATCCCATCCACTATCAAGTATGTAACTGTAGCACATGATCAATAGTAGTGTGTGTTGTTAGCTAAACTTAAAGTAGTCGTTATATCAATAAACTTGCTAATTAGCTCCGTCCGTTTTTACTTGCAAGACAACTCAATTTAAATTGAGGTTATTGTTATTGGGATAAGAGGGATATGTTAAGATACTAAGATAGTTTTTTTATACACGGTTTCCATGTACAAGGTTGTGTATGTGGTAATTGTATGTTTGATCATACCTCAAGTTGTTATAGATCATCGCACACATTACCACATAGAGCTTTATATTCCTTTTTCGAAAGGTAAACAGCAACTGGAAGAAAGACACCATTGTATGATCACCTCCACCCTTCTGTAGTATCATTTCTAATCCCCCACCATCTCACTACATGGCACATTGGACAAGGACAGATGAGAATTCGTCTTTGGCATGGATAATTATATTCACCAGAATTATGTCACATCATAACGTACCCTCGTTGATCACTAATAGTATCTCCCCCCCCCCCTTCAGATTATCGGCGGCTGATTTTCAAGAGGTATGGCGACATTACGATGTCGATGGAAATGGTTTTATAGAAAAACAAGAACTCGACCGGTTTCTAGCGGACCTTTTCGACGCTCAGGTAACTGAATGGAGGCATTAGACGTCATATATTAGACAATTCGAAATTGGGTCAGTTTAGGATCAGTCTCTTGGAACACCCCAATATATATGAGGCATTAGACATATATTTCTTACCTGACTTTCCCAATAGTGCATACTCGTTTTCTACCATTTCCGGTCAAAAGCGGTCATTTCTTGCAAACTACAGGCCAGCCTGACTACGGGCTTTATATATATGCGTAATGGGCCGTTAGTGTTTCTCTCTCTCTCTCTCTCTCTCTCTCTCT
>AVPN01000513.1:11190-24432 GCA_000695325.1 Pleurobrachia bachei | reverse complement strand
TCTCTCTCTCTCTCTCTCTCTCTCTCTCTCTCTCTCTCTCTCTCTCTCTCTCTCTCTCTCTCTCTCTCTCCACCTCTCATTTAAATTACTAGATGTCAGATAGTTTGACTCATTCGGCGGCATAATGATAATATGCTTAGGCCTTAGCATGGTCGTCTCTCACTCTTTTTTCAGTCTCTTTTTGGAGCTCACTCCTGACCCGATCATCTCACTGAGATTTCATTAATCAACGTGTCTCTCTCAATCAAACTCAACTATAGGAGCTCATTCATTTGTTCTCGCACTAGTGATCTGACCAACAAAGGTTGTCGTTTTTCTTTCGAAGATCATCCGTTATGATGACCTAAATAAAATGACCTAGTAGTATAGTTCTACTGCAAGACGTTAGACTATTTCTCAACCTAATATTCTCGTTGTTATTGCGTTCTTCAGGATAAGATCATTTGACGCTCGTGTTGAATCAATTTAACGCATTAGACTATGTGCTATCTGACATCACGACTAGTTCTCTTACTCACCATTAGAATTGTTAAACTGTTTTATACAATAGTTCTTTTTCAGCTTTTTTCTAGAAAAAGAGTAAATTTCTTCTACTTAGCGATATTTTTTGCAATACTAGTATGTTTCTAACCACCAATTTGTTCCTATGTAGGGTCAGATAATTTCCAAACCTGATATCGCTGGTCTGAGGGAGACCCTTATGGAATGTTACGACAGCAACCGTGACAACAAGATAGAACTCTCTGAAATGGCCAAGATTCTCCCGGTCGAGGAGAATTTCCTCCTGAAATTCAGGATGCAACAGAGACCCCTAACATATGCTAATTTCCTACGGATATGGGAGTATTATGACAGGGATAACAGTGGACATATGGAGATGGGTGAATTGAGCAGCTTCGTGACTGATCTGATGAGACTAAGCCAGGTAAACACTTGACACACTTCATCACCACGTGTACACTCGTTTGTTCATGTAGTTCTTCAATAGCTAGCCAACTGAAACTTCACAGTTCAGAGTACTCGTTTTAGTATGTTAGCCACCCTCTTCAAAAGTCTTACATCTAATGAGTCTCTTTCTCTACTTGTGGTAGGACTGTCATTTGGTGTCCCATTTTGACCGGAATAACAATGGTTTAATAGACAAATCAGAGTTGTTACTCCTTCTCAATGTACCTGATAACTACCTGGATCTGTTTGGGTTGTACAAGAACCTCACCCAGGGTCAATATAACGACATTTTCACACACTATGATACTGACTGTAAGTTCCTTTGGTTATGGTTAGTCAACTGAACTCGTTCTGTCCCAATACACAATATCAGATCTAATAGAGATACGAGATAAAAACTGCCTACTATAAACTGGGAGGAATGGCGTGCTAATCACCCCCCTCCCACCTTGTTGTTTCCCCTTACTCAACAACTTCCGCCAGGTGACGGGTATCTCTCAGGGGACGAGGTTATGGAGTTAGTGGCTGATATGATGCGGAAGGTGGAGTTTGATCTTTCTGTAGCTGAACTAGCTAAACTATCCGAGGTGAGGAGGTTGTTTAGCTAGCTGCTGGTGATCCTGGTGACAACTAGACAAGTTAACACCCTCTAACAGTTAATTGTTAAACATAAGACGAGTTAATTAATCGATCATTATTTCAGCGTGTGACACGAGTAATGGATTTGAACTCTGATGGGAAGTTGAGTAAAGGAGAACTAGCAGAGCTATTCTTCACAGAGAGTCAGTTATCATCATTTTCCCGTCCCACTTCATCGTCCGGAGGTTCCTCGACCTACTCCTAGCGCAATGATATATCGGATCAGTGATCTAGCAATGATATCGGATCAGTGATCCATTAAAACTGTCTGTTTTTACTGCAAATAATGTTGGATGGGACATTTTTCCGGCCTTTGACACTCTTCAGTCACCGTGTAACTGTTAATAAAACTGGTACTGTCATTCAATTGCTAATTATCGCTGGGTCTCACCCAGTGGGTGAAACTGGACGACTTTTTAACTTTTGGACATGGAATTTTTTCAGTTTTCATTCTTTGATTTCATCTACGTTTTAAATTTCACATAAATGACTGTTTAATTTGTTATGATTGAGTGTCTAGGGAGTACTCGGTTGGCTTTTTAAAATCGTTTGTCAGGGGAATACCAAAACTCGACAATAAATAGAGGATGGTTGTAACGCGCGAGTATTTTAACTTTAAAACAAAAACATTTTGCCGCGTATTATGCGCCGCGCGTTTGTTTTCTTATTTTCACAATTCAAGCTCAAGAGCTTCCGAAATTTTCAAAATTCTTGAAATTTGAAAATGATTTTTGATTTCCGGTTGTGGCGCGCGTCCATGTACACAATAATGCATTGGGTGTCGGTACAAAACATGACTCATGTTTTTTACCGACGCCCAATGCATTATTGTGTACATGGACTTAATTTTCTACCCTATACTTTAAACGAGAAGCACCTTCTACCTTCACATCAGATTCGCGGGTCTCCTGCTCCATGCCGTCTCGGGTTGCCACTTGTCGGACTTGTCAGTCTAGTGTGCAGTATACCCGACAGGCGACTGCACACTAGACCTGTTTCACTCAGAAAGATAATAAAGGAGGGTCGTTCGTTGCTCCAAGTTCCAAGACAATATGGGCGTCCCGCGTCAGAAAACAGTTCTGACAAGTGACAAGCATTGAGTATTGACAGAAATTATATTTGCAGGATGTATTAGAAACTATTAAAATGGCCATTCTCGGCATCTTTTTCTGTTTATTTTTCTTTGGTGGCGTCTCCAGCCAGTGCTCATGCGATTATGATGGATCAATTGGGGCAGCCCTAATTTGCACGGAGGTAATAGCCCCCTTTAGTTGACTGGTAACAGATAATATTCCAACTTGTATCCTGTTCAGATCCCCAGCATTCCTCTAACATGCTCCTATTTCAGAGCGGTGCGTGTGATTGGTGACACATAATATCTTGTATCATGTTCAGATCCCCCAAGGACACACTCCTTTATTATGTAACCTGTTTCAGAGCGGTGCTTGTGATTGTAAGCCAAGTGTCGAAGACAACTCAGGGAGCTGTGACAGCTGTTACCCCGAGTTTTGGGGAATTGAAAAAGGAAATGTTTTCGGATGCTCAAGTAAGATGGACGATGAATTATTTATTTATTTAGAAGATCAATGATAAATACCGACAATTAATATCCTACCTTATCTTCAGGGTGTTCATGTGATCTAGGAGGATCTATCTCGGCCCAGTGTGACCCCCAGACGGGTGCATGTCAGTGTAAAGAGGGAGTCTTTGGACGTGATTGTGATCACCCTGCTGATGGTTATTATGTGCCCACCCTGTACCACACTCGAACCGACCTCTCCAAGGCACCAGAATCTGATTTTGAGCCCACCGCCACCATTGGAGCAGTCCTTGAACCCAGCGAGATGAGTGACATGCCGGAAAGGCTTCATTTCCTGCTCAGGGAGTACCCTGTGCCCGTGGAACTGGGAGATGAGTCCAAGTTTAGGTTCTCTAGGAACTTCATTGCGTCCAAACCGATCCAATCTCAGGAAGGTCACTTCTTGGTTAAACGAGAGGTAAGAAGTGAACAGAGTCGTCCTTGTTGACATTAACGGTCTCTGTTATAATACTCAATGATGCTTGTTTCCCCAGACTCAGCGATTATACGAGAGTGTCATTGAATTCCCTCGTTCTGGTGTGTACTTTCTAGTTCTCAACTATACCTCAACTCAACGGACCGGCATTCAAGTGACCCTTGGAGATAAAACCATCCCAGTTCTCCTGCCTGCTGGCTCTAATTGTCTCCTTATTCTAGCTGGTAAGAGTTAGCTCCATCAGTTCACAATTGAACATCACGTTTTTGTGTTAGTCTTGACCTCTAAAGTATACCTCCTCTCTCACGATCCCTCTCTCGCTCCCTCTCTATCTTTCTCTCTTTCTCTGACACAGCCCATTGTCCCCATTGTTTGAGTGCTAAAAACGTGTTAAATGGATTAGCAAAACCATCTAGCTACAAATCGAATCCTCGCGGAGGTCGTTTAAACTCTCCACCATCTGTGACAATATTTAATTCTCCAACTATGATTTCCCTTCTCGTTCTCCTCGGCGTGGCAGCTACCACAGCAGCTGATGACTACAAATGTACCACTGTCAATGGTATTGAGGGTGCCTGTGACCTCATGTTCTACCAACAAACCTACGCTGGATCCCGACTGTCCGGATGTGGTGCCTATGGAAGCATGTACTTCTGGAGCGGAATCAGTGCCACAGCCTGCACATACGCCACTCAAGACAAGACCATCACCCAGCAGCTGGAATTGGGGATCAGATTCTTTGATTTTGATGTAGGTTACATCCACCCCAGTGAGGAGTCCCTGCCCTATTGGGAGGCTGGACCAGTTCTTGTCAGTGTGGGGAGCACTGCTACTGCTTATTCTAGATCCCTGAAGAAGGCCCTGAAGGAGATCAAGACCTACATGGATGCCAACAGGGACTCTGTAGTCTCCATGAGGATCAAGAATTACTACCCACACACAAGAGAGATAAGGGATCACCTGATTAGGACCCTGAAACCCACCTTTGACAGCGTCTTTGGAGAGGATGGAGTCCAGCTCACATTCTACTTCACATTGAAACCTCTGAGCTACATGGTAGAGAGTAACGAGAGGATGGTCCTCTACCTGGCCCACGACTTCTGGGGCCGACTTGAGAGCGACATGAGGGCAGCTGCTTGGACCAATGTATTTGAGACCCCAGAAGGGGTGTACGGGTACAGCAACTGCCACAACCCTAACCAGCTCGCAGAAGATGTTTTACACATGGATGGAATTAACAAGAGGCATATCCCTGTGTGTGTCAACTGGTGGGTCACTTCTGGTCAGTGTATGAGCTCTAGTGGTCCTGTTTGTACCGATACTGCTGCTAATGATCTGAAGATTGTGGCTCAGAGGGTCCTTGATGGAACACATCTTGACCGGGGAGTTAACTTTGTGCTGGCCGATTATGTCAGCTCTCTCTCTCTCTCTCTCTCTCTCTCTCTCTCTCTCTCTCTCTCTCTCTCTCTCTCTCTCTCTCTCCCTCTATCTCTGAGACAGCCCATTGTTTGAGTGCTAAAAACGTGCTAAATGGATTAGCAAAACCATCTCGCTACAAATCGAATCCTCTATCACGGAGGTCGGTTAAACTCTCGACCATCTGTGACAATATTTAATTCTGCAACTATGATTTCCCTTCTCGTTCTCCTTGGCATGGCAGCCACCACCACAGCTGCTGATGACTACAAATGTACCACTGTCAATGGTATCGAGGGTGCCTGTGACCTCATGTTCTACCAACAAACCTACGCTGGATCCCGACTGTCCGGGTGTGGTGCCTATGGGAGCATGTACTTCTGGAGCGGAATCAGTGCCACAGCCTGCACCTACGCCACTCAGGACAAGACCATCACCCAGCAGCTGGAAATGGGGATCAGGTTCTTTGATTTTGATGTGGGTTACATTCACCCCAGCGAGGAATCCCTGCCGTATTGGGAGGCTGGACCAGTTCTTGTCAGTGTGGGTAGCACTGCTACTGCTTATTCTCGATCCCTGAAGAAGGCCCTGAAGGAGATCAAGACCTACATGGATGCCAACAGGGACTCTGTAGTCTCCATGAGGATCAAGAATTACTACCCACACACAAGAGAGATAAGGGATCACCTGATTAGGACCCTGAAACCCACTTTTGACAGCGTCTTTGGAGAGGATGGAGTCCAGCTCACCTTTTACTTCACACTGAAACCCCTGAGTTACATGGTGGAGAGCAACGAGAGGATGGTTCTCTACCTTGCCCACGACTTCTGGGGTCGACTTGAGAGTGACATGAGGGCAGCTGCTTGGACTAACGTGTTTGAGACTCCAGAGGGGGTGTACGGGTACAGCAACTGCCACAACCCTAACCAGCTCGCAGAAGATGTTTTACACATGGATGGAATTAACAAGAGGCATATCCCTGTGTGTGTCAACTGGTGGGTCACTTCTGGTCAGTGTATGAGCTCTAGTGGTCCTGTTTGTACCGATACTGCTGCTAATGATCTGAAGATTGTGGCTCAGAGGGTCCTTGATGGAACACATCTTGACCGGGGAGTTAACTTTGTGCTGGCCGATTATGTCAGTGATAAGTATGTGGGTGTGGTTCAGGAGATCAATAGGAAGGCCGTGGCATTCTATAAGAACCGACCCTGGTAAAATGATGTTCTTGAAATTACTACAATTGGACCGACCTTGATAAACTAAGATATAATGAGGGGTTTACCGTCCATATATTCCTGTAGTTTTAAAGAAACAAAGAAACTAAACGTGGTTTTTATTCGTAAAATCTGCACAACACATCTCCCTCTCTGAATTCATGTCAGTGTCTGAAACAATAACAGTCACATAAATACAGCACTGAAATGAATAGGATATAAATAAAATGTAGTTTTCTCTCCCTCTCTTTTCTCTCTCTGTTTATCATAATTTATAATTCAACTTTGAACAGCTGTACATAATAATAAGGGGTTTCCCGGGGGGAAACGCGGAAAACAATTTATAATTTATTAATTTTTGGGGGCGGGGTTAGGTTTTATAAATAAAAGAAGAGTCACTTGGACAGCACTGGATAGTCTCTGACAGTTCGCATGTTTGGTGGGGAGGTTACTATGGTAACCAAGTGTAGTTACCATGGTAACTGGATATTCACAGTTCCACTGACTCAAATGTGTCGTCCGGAAGAACGTAGTCTGTCACACCGTCTTCTCCCCGTACGGCATAGTATTCGGGGTTTATCTGAATGAGAGAGATGGTGTTAGTTTGGTGAGAAGGGGTAGTTAGTGGAACACAAAGTTGGAGTTTATATGCAAGGGTAAAAACTAGAAATCACAGTCCAGTTTTAATTACCTTCCATCTCAGATTTTGTCCCTCGGAGCGTCGTTTGAAGAGCTTTCCTATTCCTGATTGTTTACCTCCTTTTCCCTTTTTATCTAATCCTGCTCCTCCTCCTCCTTTCTGCAAACACAGAGGGAATTAGAGCCGTGTTGCACACACAAACAACCTCACGACCCTCATGGGTTCTCTATTCTTCTCTCCCTCTACCTATCTCTATCTCTCTCACGTTCTCTCGTTTCTCTCTCTTTTAGACTGAAATTGCAGGAGGGCTGCTCGATGTCCTTATCAAACAAATTCAGACATGAAATGCATCCTTGCAAACTGCAGACGGCACCAACGGAATGAAATTGCACTGTAGACCTAGGTAACTCTCACTAATTAGCTCTCACGATAATTATCAGTTATCACTCACCTCGCTGCCCCGATCTGATCCCGGTTGAGTGGAAGGAACCTGTACGGAGTGTCTGCCTAATGGTGCCTCATACCGCTCACTCTTCGCATTATAGATCCTCACCCTGCTAACTGCAGGAGGCGGGGGAGGTGCTGTACCTCTAACACTCGTCTGGGGCAAGTTATCCGCTGTTTTCCTACTCATCATACCCCGGAGAAGCTTGCTATTGAGACAGCTGTTCTGCTTGTTCTTGTTTCCCCAGCCAGACAATCGGAACAGTCCGCTGGGTTTCTTGCCCTTGAGAAGGGGTGTGACAGAGGCAACGCTGTCTGCCGAGATGTTTCGACCTTCCTTCCGCCGGGGCGTACAGAACAAACTGTGGGGAGGGAGCAGGGGTGTCATAATAAGATAATGTCATACCACATGTTCGACTTGCTCGACCCACCACCAGAAGGAGTAGCACATAACACGGGGACCATCTGCATCTTATACCTGTAGCAGGATTGCTGGGTGGGTGGTTTGAGAGGTGTGGGGGCATTAGCCATGCTCTGATCCTCGACTTCCCAGTATATATTCTCCTTATCTTCTGTTATATCTTCCTGGGACCTGCTTCTCCTTACTATCTATGAGGAGTAGAGGAGGGTTAACACTGCACCATTACCACCACAGTTTGATCTATTTCCCCTCCGTTCTACCCCTCTAATCTACCCCCCAATTTCATCTCACACCCATCTTCTCTTCTCATACCTTGGTGGGTACTTGGTACTCCACATCGTTGAATATCACCACTGACTTCACCAGGGATTTCACTGCAGGATCATTAGGGATGGGTTTCACAGTGTGAGCTGCTGTCTTTACCACAAACGGTGATGTCGCCCTACTGACCGTCTTGTTGTCTGCTGAAATATAGGGACCATGTTGTTTAGTCTTATTGTCTGCTGAAAGGTGGTCTGTTATATGATCTGTTGTCTAGTAGAGCTGTTATAACTGGTGCTGTGTACTATTTACTGTTTATTGTGTTCTGTTTAGTGTTTACTGTTTAGTGTTACTGTTATTACTGGACGAGAACAACTATTAGAGACAAGTTACCTTCAAAGAAGTGGTTGGGAGGTCCGTTATTGTTGTCAGTGCTGGTAGAAACTGTGTCCGATTGGATCGCTTCAGTGGGTATGGTAGGTGATGTTACTGCGTTCTTGGTACTGTGATATTCCAGCAGGTGGCGGAGGGGCATGGGGAGGTTCCTCGTCACTCGCCCTGTAGAGAGGAAGGGGGTAAGAGACAGATAGAGAGGAAGGAGGTTAGAGACAGATAGAGCATAGAAAAATTCAAGGCCGGGCGCTTCAATAAGATACTTTCTTGGTGGAAAATGTTTCTTGTTTGTCTTTCTGTGTTCATGAACCCTGCAAGGAATTAGATTGGAGGGGTCCGTGATAATTAGTAGGCTACAGAAATAGCCACAACAAGAATGCGTGTCTGTTTGTTTGTGTTCGGCAGGAGGCGGGGGAGGGGCTGTCCCTCTCACACTAGTCTGCGGCAAGTTATCCGCTGTTTTCCTACTCATCATACCCCGGAGTAACTTGCTATTAAGACAGCTGTTCTGCTTGTTCTTATTTCCCCAGCCTGACAATCGGAACAGTCCGCTGGGTTTCTTGCCCTTGAGAAGGGGTGTGACTGAGGCAACGCTGTCTGCCGAGATGTTCCGACCTTCCTTCCGCCGGGGCGTGCAGAACAAACTGTGGGGAGCAGGGTGTCATAATAAGATAATGTCAACACATACCACATGTTCTACCGACCCACACTACTTCTGTGAGAAGGGCTAAAAGTTAAAACATCTTCTCTCACCTATAGCAGGATTGTTGGGTAGGTGGTTTGAGAGGTGTGGGGGCATTAGCCATGCTTTGATCCTCAACCTCCCAGTATATATTCTCCTTATCTTCTGTTATATCTTCCTGGGATCTGCTTCTTCGTACTATCTGTGAAGAACAGAGGAGGGTTAGCAGTGCTAACCCTCCTCTGTTCTTCACAGATAGTACGAAGAAGCACTGCACCGATACTACCACAGTTTAATCTAGTTTCCCCTATTTTCAACCCATCTAATCAATCCCCTAATATCACCTCACACCACTTCTTCTCATACCTTGGTGGGTACTTGGTACTCCACATCGTTGAATATCACCACTGACTTCACCAGGGATTTCACTGCAGGATCATTAGGGATGGGTTTCACAGTGTGAGCTGCTGTCTTGACCACAAACGGTGATGTCGCCCTACTCACCGTCTTGTTGTCTGCTGAAAGGTGGTCTGTTATGAGATCTGCTGTCTAGCAGAGCTGTTACTGTTTATTGTTTACTGTTTAAAGTTTACTGTGTTGTTTAGTTTTACTGTTTAGTGTTACTGTTACTAATTGCCGAGTACGTTTAGCTATACAACTAATATTAGAGACAAGTTACCTTCAAAGAAGTGGTTAGGTGGTCCGTTATTATTGTCAGTGCTGGTGGAGACTGTGTCCGATTGGATCGCTTCAGTGGGTATTGTGGGTGACGTTACTGCGTTCTTGGTACTGTGATACCCAGCAGGTGGCGGAGGGGCATGGGGAGGTTCCTCGTCACTCGCCCTGTAGAGAGGAAGGGGGTAAGAGACAGATAGAGAGGAAGGAGGTTAGAGACAGATAGAGCATAGAAAAATTCAAGGCCGGGCGCTTCAATAAGATACTTTCTTGGTGGAAAATGTTTCTTGTTTGTCTTTCTGTGTTCATGAACCCTGCAAGGAATTAGATTGGAGGGGTCCGTGATAATTAGTAGGCTACAGAAATAGCCACAACAAGAATGCGTGTCTGTTTGTTTGTGTATTATGTGTGACACATTTTTCCAGAGTGCTGCATAATAAGATAATGTCATACCACATGTTCGACTTGCTCGACCCACCACCAGAAGGAGTAGCACATAACACGGGGACCATCTGCATCTTATACCTGTAGCAGGATTGCTGGGTGGGTGGTTTGAGAGGTGTGGGGGCATTAGCCATGCTCTGATCCTCGACTTCCCAGTATATATTCTCCTTATCTTCTGTTATATCTTCCTGGGATCTGCTTCTTCGTACTATCTGTGAAGAACAGAGGAGGGTTAGCAGTGCTAACCCTCCTCTGTTCTTCACAGATAGTACGAAGAAGCACTGCACCGATACTACCACAGTTTAATCTAGTTTCCCCTATTTTCAACCCATCTAATCAATCCCCTAATATCACCTCACACCACTTCTTCTCATACCTTGGTGGGTACTTGGTACTCCACATCGTTGAATATCACCACTGACTTCACCAGGGATTTCACTGCAGGATCATTAGGGATGGGTTTCACAGTGTGAGCTGCTGTCTTGACCACAAACGGTGATGTCGCCCTACTCACCGTCTTGTTGTCTGCTGAAAGGTGGTCTGTTATGAGATCTGCTGTCTAGCAGAGCTGTTACTGTTTATTGTTTACTGTTTAAAGTTTACTGTGTTGTTTAGTTTTACTGTTTAGTGTTACTGTTACTAATTGCCGAGTACGTTTAGCTATACAACTAATATTAGAGACAAGTTACCTTCAAAGAAGTGGTTGGGAGGTCCGTTATTGTTGTCAGTGCTGGTAGAAACTGTGTCCGATTGGATCGCTTCAGTGGGTATGGTAGGTGATGTTACTGCGTTCTTGGTACTGTGATATCCAGCAGGTGGCGGAGGGGCATGGGGAGGTTCCTCGTCACTCGCCCTGTAGAGAGGAAGGGGGTAAGAGACAGATAGAGAGGAAGGAGGTTAGAGACAGATAGAGCATAGAAAAATTCAAGGCCGGGCGCTTCAATAAGATACTTTCTTGGTGGAAAATGTTTCTTGTTTGTCTTTCTGTGTTCATGAACCCTGCAAGGAATTATATTGGAGGGGTCCGTGATAATTAGTAGGCTACAGAAATAGCCACAACAAGAATGCGTGTCTGTTTGTTTGTGTGTGTGCCCATGTGTGACACATTTTTCCAGGTTGCTACATGGTGGACCAAATATATTGACGCATATATTTTTCGCATACACCCGTTCACATGTCCTTCCTGCTATGTAGCACATTCCAGTTGGTGTGTGTGTTTGTCCGTGCATGTGGAAAATGGAGATACTGTCTCGAGTGAGTTTATGTCAGGAATTTTCCCTTTCTATCTCATTATATCTCTCTCTCAGTCAACTACTGAGTGAATAATTAGCTGTCTTGTTATATACCGGCAAATTGAGAAAAAGAGGAGGCATTATATGCTTAATTTAGGAACATTTTTGCAGCAGTTGCAGGGAAGACTTGCAGGAGACGTGTGAACTGAAGTGGCCTGTACTTTTCCTACCGGTAGTAACAAGTGCGATAGAGCTGTCATTTATTGGAAAACAATAAAACAGTGCTGCAGCGTGGCAATGTCAGACAGTCAATACTGTGTGTTGTAATAGCTGGTTGGGGCTAGTAATATTTGAAGAGGGTTTGAGGCGGGCACATGCCATGAATTATGAGAGTGGTAATACCATTTACAACCTACAGTGTGGCATGTTGTTCAATCTCTCACAAACAAAGAGAGGCAGCTGGTTTTCATTTACCTGAGAGATGGAGCTGAGGCAGAGGATGAGAGAACTGCTTCGGAGGAATATGCTCTCGTTCTCTCTCTTGATCCCTTTCCAAACGATCCTATATGCTGCAACGAAGAAGGGTGGTTAGAGCGAGTAACCTAACAATATGACATATCACTACACATTCACACTCTCATCACGTGAAGAACTATAATAGGATTAGATGCTGTGTGTTCACTCACACTGTTCATTCAGTCACACAAAGCTGGCAATCTGGTATTCTTACGGGGAAGTAGAGCTGCGGAAGGGTCGATGGGATGTCTGAGTTGATAGTAAGGGGAAGGAGGGATGGTCTGGAGTGGATGGGACTGCATCCTTTGCACGCACAACCACCACCAGGTGTCATGGCCTTCTTCATCCGGATACTGCTGTACATTCCGCCCTGACACTCGCACATCCGGTGGTGGGGTAGGTGAGGTGGATGGGGCTTCCCTCCACCGTAGTAACCTCCCATCTTCTGAGAGGTGGGGGAGAGAGAATAGGTTATAACATTCTTTGGGACTGGGAGCTGTGCGAGATGTAATTTGTCTCGCTGAACAGTTTGAATAAGTTACACCTCAGTAATCACAACTTCGGTTTAAACCCATGCTTTTTGACACGTACCTGGTGGTGATTGTGACGACACCCTCCCCCACAGCCGCTACTGCTACCGTAGTGTTGTTGTTGGGTGGCGTACTCGTAATCACTGTTACCATGGTAACACCCCGGGTGGTGTCTATGGTGACACCCACCGCCACCACCTCGGTGTGGTGGAGGAGGAGGAGGTCCTCGCTGCTCGTAACATAACTTATCGTATGGGGTTCCTTGGTCCCACGCAAACATACCACCTCGGCCCTGTAGGGAGGGGAGAGGGGTTATTTCCGGCCCGCTAAGGATCGTTATATTGGAGCGCTGTTTGATTGGGAGGAAAATTGTATTGAGAAGGAAATTAGTGAGGGGTGAGGAGTGAGTAGGGGTCCGAGAGGGATGATGATTGATTGTATAGCGGAAGTTTATTTAGTTAGCTCTACTGACAAGGGTGGTAATTAGAAGAAGGGACATGTACATGTAGGGATTCCTTTGATACCCTACCTGGTTTGAACACACACTTCACACGTCATGGCTTCACAGTTCACACACATCAACACATTATGGGGCTTCATCCAGGTACCCCCCGGTAATAATTTTGTGTCACATTCTCACGGCTCTCTCTCTCTATTTGGATGAAATCCGTGGTAAATGTGATAGATGAGACGTAGGGTGGAGTCAGCTACGAGCTGGCAGAAATCCACTTTCCTGCTCTCTCTCTCTCTCTCTCTCTCTCTCTCTCTCTCT